>CAUYQV010134135.1:0-33874 GCA_963574575.1 Galagoides demidoff | reverse complement strand
CAGCTACTTGGGAGGCGGAGGCAGGAGACTCGCTTGAGCCCAGGAGTTGGAGGTTGCTATGAGCTGTGATGCCATGGCACTCTACCCAGGGGGACAGCTTGAGGCTCCGTCTCAAAAAAAAAAAAAAAAAAAAAAAGAAACCATTTACTGATATATTGAATACCGTTAAAATATGGCATGTACTTTTGGATATTTCAAAACCCACCTAGAAAGTCCGATTATGAGATATTTGCTTTGAGTTTGTATTTACGTGGATGGATTTTTCCACTTCCTTTTCTTGCCTTCATTTAACTAGATAGCTGCTCCTATTATGTCCTTCCTTGTCTAATCCCACCAAGCGAAGACTCTGGCTGGACCTAAGGCAGGATTCCAAAATATTTCACCTAAGGTGCATGATGCAGTGGTCCATTTTAAAACTATTAAGAAATGAGTATAATTGTGATGGATGTGTAACTTTGATCAATGTAAGCATTTCACATTTGTATATCGAAGCAGTAGCCTGAACCCCATAAATGCATCAATGTACAAAGTTATGATTTAATAAAAAATAATTAAAAAAAAAGACAAAAAACAAAATCCTATTCCTTTACGGCAGACATTCTTGCTTTTCACCTCAGGGTAGAATCACTTGGAGAGTTGTTTTTTTTTTTCCTTTTAGAATCATAAAGTTTTGTTATATTAAACAAAATATTCTTCTTAAATGTTTGGGTTATTTCCAATTAACAGAAAAATTACATTTCATGCAGAATTAGGAATGCTTATTAAAAAAAATAAGACATAGTAGTTGTTAAACTTTTAGGACTAAGTCTAAAAATTTTTTTAATTAAACTTGGAGGGTTTTTTTAAAAAAAATTGTTGATGCCTGGGATCTACCCCTCAGGATTTTGATTTTTGTTTGTTCTAGGATTGGAACCTTGGTTTTGTAGTATTGTTTAAATATTCAGGTATTATTAATGTACAGTCAAGGTTGAGAGCCACTGCTTTAATATAGAACAGAGAAAGTTGGAGTGTAGAGGGGAATAAAAAAGGGCAAGGAATTGCCCTCTACACATACATTGTGGATTGAAAGAAGATTCTCTTGAACTGCCAGTGAGAGACATGGAGTTGGGGAGGTCATGAGAGCAGAGACTGAGATGGTTCCTGGAGGAAGGACCCTGCCTCCAAAGCTATGCTGTGAGATGTGTAAGACTCTGGACAGGCTCGGCGCCTGTAGCACAGTGGTTACGACAGCAGCCCCATCCACTGAGGCTGGCAGGTTCAAACCCAGCCGGGGCCAGCTAAACAACAATGACAACTGCAGCAAAAAGTAGCTGGGCATTGTGGCAGGCTCCTGTAGTCCCAGCTACTTGGGAGGCTAAGGCAAGAGAATCACTTAAGCCCCAAAAGTTGGAGGTTAGTATGAGCTGTGATGCCACAGCACTTTACTGACTGTGACATAGTAAGACTCTGTGTCAAAAAAAAAAAAAAAGACTCTTGACAGAGAAAAGCTGCAGGGTATCTCTGGGGGCCTCAAGACGTGGCTACTGCTGTGCCTTTAATAGCCCTAAAGACAAATAGGGCATTTCCATGGTGACCCGCATGCTCCATGAGCTGAGCACCAACTAGCCTGCTTCTTCTCTGCCAGGGTCATGGTCATTTAAAGTCCTCTAGAGGCATAGCATAGCCTGGTAGCAGCGGGGAATACTCAAAATGACTGACACTTTTCAATTATTCCACTATCCTAGAAAAATAGGAGTTCAGAAGCATTCATCAAGTTGTACTGAACAAATTACAGTGCATTTCATTCTGTGTACAACTATCTCGTGACTATGCTTCTTTACCCATCACATGCAAATAAAATAAAGTTACTAAAAGGAGAACACAGGAAAAAAAATGAAAGTTCCCCCCTAAAGAGGATCATGGGATAAAAATTTGGATTATTCCACTCCCATGTTAGTTTTTCATACTAGAAAAGTCAAATACCAAATATTTATTGGATTTAGTATTCCTAGTGTTAAAATAATATTAGAGTTTATTAAATCTAGCAAATATATCTATCTTAGAGTTTATTAAATCTAGAGAATAATAAAGGGAATTTGCCTTGAAATTTCATAATGAAAATAAGTCTAAAGGACATGTCCATTGTCTGGCTGCTTTGCTGGGTTTAAGTGGGTGTTTCCTGTTATTTCAATGTGTGAAGTGTCTGAATCATGGCGGCGGCTGCAGAACAACCAGGATGAATGATGGAGCTTGCCCAAGGGGGTTTGTGCACAAACCTATTAAGGAATGTATTGCCCTTGACCTAAATTCATCATAAAAGGCTTCTTCATATTTCTGTACACTCTATTGTTGGAGTTGTGCATCCAGAGTCACAAATAAGCTTTTGGATAAAGATGGAGTTTGGTTAAGGATGCCTTCACTCTTACAAAGCTGTTGGAGCTAGTCTTGCAGCCTCACTACATCCACATTCAAGTTAGACAGTGACTGGGCACAGGGTCCTATGTTACTGCCTTTCTTTCCATCTTAAAGACATGACACTTGCATATATACAGTTATTTCCATACTTTTCTACAGTATAGTGAGGTGCCTTAACTTTTTGTTTTCTTTCCCTGAGATAATTAAGCATACCTACTACTTTCTTTTTTTTAATTTCAAAATATTGGGGTGGGTACAGAAGTTTTTAATACATGGCTTAAGTCAGGGCTATAAATGTGCAAAAATGTGGAATCAGCCCTAGTACCGTGAATTCATGAATGAATTAACAAAATGTGGTATACCTATTCCATGGAGTTGGAAAGGATTCCATAAGAAAGGATGAGTTGATGCCTTTTCCAGTCATTGAGAAGGAACTGGAGACCATTATCCTAAGTATCTCAAGAATGGAAAAATAAACTCCATTATCCATTCTGTGGTCAGAATGAAAGTTCTGAATTCTCATGGCTTAAGTCTAGTGTATAAACTCTACTGGTTGCAAGCTTTGACCCATGTCACTCATCCACTCTAAGATGGATGACTTCTCTGCGTCTACGTCAGTATCCACCATACCTTCTCACAGAGTTGTGACAGGATATGCACAGTGTATGCATATCATTTGGGGCAATTTTAGCTGGAAGAATAGAAACCAAAACCAAGTAAAAACAACAAATGGTCCAAGTGGCTTAAATGACAAATTCTGACATAATACAAAGTCTGGAGGGATAATTTTTTTTTTCAGAATTAGTTCAGCTGCTCCATGACAGCCACAGTGACACAGATTCTGTCCAACTTTTTCTTTATTCTCAGCATGATAGTTTTTGAATTTGACCTAGCTCTGCTCTACATTTCAAAATGGCTGAAATAACTTTAAGCATTGGATCCCGACTTCACCACATCCCGAAGTCAGAAGGAAATGGACAATTCCTTTCTTAGAGTCCCTTTCTAAAGACAGGATAACTTGATTAAAAGCTGCATGCCAGCAAATTCATTTTCATGTCTCTTTGACTAATATAGTTTGACGTACCTATTTAGAACATGTACCTTGGGAAGATAAAGAGAATTACTTTGAATCAAGATATCTTTTCAGTTAGAGCAGGTCCTAGTTTCTTTTGCAGTACTTGGCTAACTTATACCTAGATAAAAACGTAGGTTCTGTTGTCAAGGAAGATGTGTGTGTGTGTGTATAGATCCACAACTGAGTAGGCAACTGATGGCATCGATTAGAGTATATTAATGACTCTGAAAGCAGTTTTTCAAGTTTAGGAGTAATGAAAAGAAATGCAAGTTAAGGTTGCTATAAGGTAGCTCCTGCTTGTAATTCTAGCATGGTGGGAGGCTGAGGCAAAGTGCCAAGGCAGAAGGATTCCTTGAGTACAGGACTTCCAGATCGGCCTGATCAAAAGTGAGACCACCTTCACTAAAAATAGAAAGATTAGCTGTGTGGTGTGGCAGGCTGAGGCAACAGGATCTCTTGAGTCCAGGAATTTGAGGTTGCAGTGGGCTATGATAAGGCCACTGCACTCTATGTGGGGCGATGGAAGGAGACTCTGCAAAAAAAAAAAAAAAAAGAAAGCCAAAGAAATGCAAATTAAAGTGACAATTAGATAGTAAGTATACTAAATTATGTATGTTACTATCCATATATAGGATTGAGATTTATATATTGACATATATGTCAATCACCTATTTCTGGAGAGGCGTCAGGCACAAGTCACTTTCATACATTGCTGACGGGAATGTAAATCAATACAACCTTTCTTGAGGGTAATTTGATAGAATGTTTCAAAGGACCTAGAAATGTTTGTTTGTAGTAACTTATACCAAGGAAACAATCAGTTACAATTGTTTATGTAAGGAAATTGTCACTGTGGCCATTGATTTCATCTACTATTTATGAGAAAAACTAGAAAGCACCTAACTATGAACCTAACATGGAGATTTGATCAAATAAATTATAATATACCCTTATAGTAGAAAAAAATACAAATAAAAATCATGTTTAAAAGACTACTCAGTGTCAATGGAAAATTCTCATCATATAATATGCTATGTTTGAAGCCAGTAGGTATATTCCTTTCTGATTAAAGTAAGAAATACATAGAAATTATGTTTGAATATTCACACACACACAAGTAAATACAGACACATAAAAACACAGACAAGGCATGTTCCGCCCACCTGCTTCCCAAGCATACAGGGAGCAGAGTATCTCTGAGTGAATGATTATACCTGATTCTTTCTTTCTTTACACTTTTATGTATTTCCAAATTTTCTATGCAAAGGAATACAGTGTAAAAATTGTATTGCCTTTTATTATCAGAAAAGGTTATTAAAATATGAGACACAGATATGCTAGACAAAGGCAACACTGAGTTTTTTTCTCCAGAGTCTCTTAAGTATTATCCCACTGGATTAAAAAACAAAAACAAACAAAAACCTAAATGTTTATATCCTGGTGGTGACTTAGTGGTTTTCCTATTTCGTGGCATAGATTGAGTTAAAGAGATTGGTATAGATCTCTGAACGAAAGAGATTAAAAGCAACGGCCTTGCTTCATAATGTTCTTGCAGAATCGGAATGACCAACATGGCAATTGAAGGACACGTGTGATTATGATGCTGCCTCCGTCCATTCACGCTGCTACAACAAAGTAACCTAGGTCACGAGCTTATGAGCAGAAGATACTTATTTCTCACAGTGCTGGAGGTGGTAAATAAGTTTAAGATCAATGTGCTGGCAGATTTGGTGTCTATGAGGGCCTCTTTTTCCTTTTTTTTCCCCTAGTTTGTGGCCAGGGCTGGGTTTGAACCCTCTACCTCCGGCATATGGGGTTGGTGCCCTACTCCTTTGAGCCACAGGTGCCGCCCATGTGAGGGCCTCTTTTTCAAGCATATCTTCTTGCTGAGTGCTCACACTGTGGAAGGGGTGGGAATCTCTCTGGGGATCTCCTTTATAAAGGCATCAATGACCTAATCATCTCCCAAAGTCCTAATATATAATCACTATAGGGGTTAGGATTTCAACATATGAATTTTGGGGTAACAAAAGCATTCAGACCCTTGCAGATGCTGCTTGCTCCTTTGAGTACTCTGGCAGGTAGGTGAGCTGATAGGTCCTTCTGCCTTGGCTCTTACAAGTTTTATGCAGGGTTTTCAGAGTCAAGACAATTGGCCCAGGTTTTTCTAGACTGGGGCCAAGACAAAGAGAGACACTATAGGGAGACAGAACAGACCAGGCTACGTGGATTCCTGTCCTGGCTCTGCCACCAGCTCACTGGAAGAATGTCAGTGGGTCAACAATTTTCTTGGACTTTAAAAGAATACGGTTTAACTAGCTCTAGGGTTTTTAATAAGAGGACCTGGGATTCTAAATAATGTTTCTTTAGAAAAGAGTTGAGCTTCGTTAAAAAAAGACAATTTTACAAACCATTCCTGCTCTAATTCTGTGATTCTTTAAGATATGGTCTCTGACCTCTAGGAGATAATGGTCTCTTTGGGAGACATAAAATGTACGTTTAAGGAGAATGATTTTATAAAGCATATAACTGAGTACAAGCAATAAATGCTATGGAAAAGAGGACTGGTGCTAGAACAAAGGACACTAATTCCTGAGTGGCAGAGAGAATGTGTTTTTCACCCTTCCCCAGGGTGAAATGGCTTTATTGTTAGGTGGGAGCTGGTGTAAGAGCATTGAGAAGTAATAAGGTGCCTGGTCCTTGGGAAATAGGTGCATTTCCTTGTTCATTGATCTGCAATATGACCTGGAGGTGAGCTGTGCAAAAATGGAAAGAACAAAGGGCTCTGAATCAGGCAGGCCTGCATTTCTGCCCCAACGTGGGTGTCTGATTAGCATCAACTTGAATCAACTTCAGGGACATGGACACATCTTCCTCCCAGAATCTTAGAAGGAGTAAATGAAGCAATATTCGTAAAGTGCTTGGAAAGGGCACCGGGGGAGTAAATGCCCAATCAATGTTAGCCTCTACTATCTCTACTCTACAGTGGAGGAATCTAACTTGAGGTACAGGGAGGTTAAGGAACTCATCTCTAACCACAGGCTAGAAAGTGATGGAGCAAAGATAGGAAGACAGGCTTTCTAACCAGAGATCTGGACACCACCCCCAGCAGAGCTCTCTTGGAGAGGTCCTTAAATGCTAATGAATGTATGTAACAAACAGAAGCTACTGTTACAAAGAAACAGCCTGGGGCTTGGGACCAAGAGAATCCTATTAACCCACTGCTCTACTACTTAGAAGCTTAGGGATCTTAGGCCCATTTCTTAAGTGCTTCCTGTCTCAGTTCATAAAACCAGGAGAAAAGTTTGTTTTAATGTTTAGACATATGAAAGAGCCCAACCCAAGACTGATTCAGTACTAAGTATTGAACCAACCCCTAAGACCTGTTCACCCAATTTTTTAATATAATTTTATTTTTTATTTTAAATTAATATGAGGGTACAAATAGTTATATTACGTTTTTCTCACTTCCAAGGCGAAGTTCCAGTTATAAAAGAACCTCTCACCCGGGGGTGTGCTATCCACCCTCACATTGTGCCCGTTAGGTGAGATCCCACCAAATACCCTCCCTCCTTCTGCCAATCATCCTCCTTCCTCCTCCTCCTCTTGCTAGACTGTTTGTGTTTTATTGTTTATATGAGTGTATAGTTGTTTATATATTGGTTTCATATTAGTATTGAGTACATTGGGTATTCATTTTTCCATTCATGAGATACTTTACTAAGAAGAATGTGTTTCAACTCCATCCAAGTAAACACAAAAGATGTAAAAAGTCTCCATCTTTTTTATGGCTGAATAGTATTCCATGGTATACATATACCACATTTTTTTGATCCATTCATGGGTTGATGGGCATTTGGGTTGCTTCCACAAATTCTCAAAGACATAGAAGTTGACCTTCCATTAGATCCCACAATCCTGTTACTAGGTTATCTATGCAGAAAAAGAAAAATCATTTTACTACAAAGACATTTTCACAAGAATGTTTATTGCAGCTCAATTCATGATTGCCAAATTTTTCTTCTCTACAGCCTTACCAAGTAGCTCTTAAAGCTCTTGACAGAACAAGACGACACCTTAAAATTTACAGTTGGAAAGCTACTTTTCTCAAGAGACCTGGTCTACGTAGACATTGTGCAGCTACTTCAGGAACCTGAGCCTGCAGTCAGGTGCTTTTGGCTAATGGGTTAAGAAAGAGACCAGATAGTGTGAAGTAGACTTCATAACAGAGTTTACAACTAGCAAGGAATACATTCCTTTAAGTAAAGAAAATGATCATCTTCTGGACTCAATAGTTTGTGAGTTTCCATAGGACAGAGCTTCAGAATATATTCTGTAAAGCTCCCTTTAAAAATGTAAGTTTGCGCCCTGAGAAAGGAAGCCATTTAAACTGTGAGCAACTTTGGCCTTTACCAGGTCTTCTGGTTGACATCTCAGCAGTCCTTAAGTGGCCACAGGACAAATTATTTTCAAGAGATGAATGCAAGGTCAGAAGCCTGATAGATTAGATACCAGGTTAGACACTAGGATGGAGTCTTTGACACTTGGGAATTACCTTACGGGAAATTTGAAGCACACAGAGAGATGCATAAAGAAAATAGCAAATTTAATAAAATTATAAAAGGACTTTTCCTAATTATAAAAGCAGTATATGAATGCTGCAGTAAGATTAAGAAATGTATAAGAATAAGAAGAAAATAAAACCCGTCCATAACTTAACCCTGTAAAGATAACATCAGTTAATATTTTGGAGTATTTATTTGTACCTCCGCCTACGTCAATCTGTATTCTACATGGTGGACATCAGGTTGTGGCTACCAGTTAATATTCTAATTTTTGAAATTGTTACTTATTTCAAATGAGTAAAATCTCTTTAAAACTATAATTGTGGTTGATCATATTCTGTCATGTGGCTGCATCGTCATCTTCCGTCAGTGACCTCTCTGTCTCCATTTGGTTTTATCAGAGGGCTGCGTTTTTTTCTTCCTCTCTTATGAATGATGATCAGTTGGATGAAGAGTCACAGAATAGGGCTCAGACAAACCCAACCCAGGGAATATCCACCTTAGGACTCATAGTGGGAGAGGCATCACAGTTTCCCTTGTATTTTCCATTTAGGAACATTTTAAGGAAAAATAGGAGGTACAGAGCTGTGCAACGTTAACAAATACGTTGGTGCTGTAAGGACCTTCCATAAGGATTTTGCAGAGAAGCACTTTGTAACTAGATCCTAAGCTCCTTTGAGCCCCTGTCTTGTTTTGGAAGTAAGTTTTGTTTTGTTTTTTTTTTGTAATTTATATTTTTATACTGAATTATTTGTTCTTTGAAATTTAAAGGGTATTTCCTGGGTAGGGGTCTTCCCACCTTTGGACTTTAATTTCCCCATTCCAGTTAATATACTGAATGTAGCAAAAGCCTTTAAAGTTTCAGAAGTTTCCAATAGTTAGGGTGTTAGAAACGTGTGCCAGCATCAGAAAATATCTGCAAATGAAAGTCGTTTGATTCTGAATTTTGACAAACTGTTGAAGAAATGTGTCTGGAGACATCCTGCTTATGAATTAGCAAAAACTTCGGAGTATTTTCTCATTAGGGAGCTATTCCCCTCCCACCCTGCCCCCCCAAGCAGGCATTCCATTTGATTTGATTTTAAGAGAAATGTAGCAATGATTGGAAGAGGCAGACATCCCCCTGCTGAGCATCATATAGGAGAATGAACGGGGCAATTATTGTGTCAGCCAGAGAGTGTGTGGCACTTAAATGACTGAGGTCACAGCCAGCCAGGTGAGCACATATAGCGCAGTAAAGGGAATCAAGTAAAGACACTCTGCAACGGGTCCCTTCGCCTCAGACAAACTGTCCATTTTTTTTAGGACAGGTTGGAGCAGCTCACAGCTTTGGAGCCACGCCCACGAGGGAGACCAGAGAGGAGTAGTAGTCTCTATTTTTAGGATTTAGGAAACTGACAAGTCACAAAGTAGCCTTTGCATGGTATCATGCTTGGCTCTCAAATAGCTGGAGTTCTGAATTTATTCCAAGATTTATTTTATTTCATCTTTCCCCCTAACTCTCTTTTCCTCTTGACTCTCTGCTCCTTGGGGCATTATTACAGCTTTTGTCCTTGACTCTTGTCTCCTTCATCTTTCGTATTTGGTTCATTAGTGTCTATGAATGTGGTGTTATTTGTGACTGAACCTCACTAATGATGGTCTGAATGGGAGATTAAAAAAAATGCCATAAAACAAATGTTGGTGAGGATGTGGAGAAATTGGGACCCGTGTGCCTTGTTGGTGAAAATGTAAATTGGTACAACCATTATCAAAAGGAGTTTGGTAGCTCTTAAAAGAATTATATTTTCAAAAAAAAAAAAGAATTACATTTTCTTTAACTAAAAATATAATTATCATATGACCTGGTGATTTCACTTCTGGGTGCGTGCCCCAAAGAATTGAAAGTAAGAGCTGAAGAGCTATTTGCACACCTGTAGAGATAAAATGTAGAAATACCCCAAGTATCAATGTGTGAGTGGACGTGCAAAATGTGGTGTAGACAAACAATGGGAATTTTTTAATTTTAAGAAGGAGGAGAAGTCTGATAAATGCTACTTTTTGATGAAAGTTGGAAACCTTTTGCTAAATGAAATAAGCTTGTCAGAAAAAGAACAATCCTGTATAATCCCACTTATTTGAAGTATCGAGTGTATTTGAATTCCCAGAGACAGGAAATAGAAGGGTGACTGCCTCAGGCTGGAGGGAGAGGATCATGAGAAGTTATTATTAATGAATAGAGTTTTAGTTTTATTTGATTAAAAGAGGTAAGAAGATAATGGTGGTGATTGCAAAACAGTATAACTATATTTAAAGCACATACTCCTGAATTGAACCCTTAAAAATGGATAAAGTTGTAAATTTTATGTTATATGTATTTTTCTTCAATCAAAACTGAGAAAAAGATTATTAGGGAAAGATCGCTCTCTATTAGTAAGTCAACTCTAGAAATAACACTTACCATTGTTTTCCTTTCTTTTCTGATACATGTTGGGCAAAAACTCCAACTTTAGCTCAGATAACAGCCTATTCATTTATATTTTATTTTTTCATTTAGTAGACACCTGTTGAGTATCTACTAAGCACCACTTGCTGTGCTAGCTGTCAGGAGTACTTTGTGACAGTGGAGCTTGTGTTCTGGTTGTGAGGATTCATCGAGAGGTCAGGTGAATATACAGTATGCCAGGAGATGATAAGCCCTGTGAAGAAACAAGGTCAGAGAAGAGAGATGGGTGTGCGGGGATGGGCACTGGTGCAATTTTACATAGGGTGGTCTGGAAAAGTCTCACTGCTGAGAAGATATATTAGCAAAGTCGAGAGACGCGAGGGAGCAGAACATGCCGATAACTGGAATAACGATATGGCAGCCTGTGAGGACAGCAGATGGACGGAAGTGGGACCCGGCAGGTCTGATTTTAACCTAACTCAAGTGTGGCCTGTCTGAGCCTCGATTCCTTCATTGTGAAAACTATAGATAGTAATTATTTCACAAAGATGGTGGACGAGATTGATGAGAAAACATTTTGTAAGTTGGAAAACGATACACAGGTATCGTATCTTAGGTAGTTGCAGTAAGTCTAATTTCTCTAGTATCATGGATACATGAAATGATCTCCATAAGAGATTTTCCTAGATAATTTCAAGAATTCATGTTTTACTTTATCATCTTTTAAGTTTATAGAACAAAATTTCAAATACTTATGTACTCAATGATTAAGGATTAGATAAGGAGGCACGATACATCCATAACCTCCAAGCAGACCTTCTCTGCCCTGTGACTGTCTCTAGTCCTGTCTGGTGGATGTGGGTTTCATGCCCTCAGAGACTTTTTTTCACAGATTCTGGGTCATGGCTGTCTCCTAAGAGATGAGGAAAATAGAAGTCAGGCCACTGGATAAATGGGGGATTAGTGCCTTTTTCCTTTAAATGGAAAGCGAAGCTTTTATGTTCCTAGCCATTACTGGGACAATATGCCTTTCAGAAGAGGACCAGAGTTCAGATAGGAACAGTTCACACACGGCCTGCAGGAAATTCAGTGCCCACCTCCCATTACTGATAACAAGGCCTCCACATTTAATTCAGCCAGTTGAATATGGCAACTCTAGAGTCAAGGACAGAAGGTATCTCTAAGCAACCAGGGAGTTGAAAGAGCCTTCCTATTTTTCCTTATTTTTACATCAGTGGTTTTCATTTTCCCTGCTGTTGATAAATAATTCAGAAAAGAAAAGAATGTAAGAGCCTGGACTTTTTAGAGGACAAATCATTATGCAGTTGGTCCCCAGACACCCACGGGCTCTTGTAAGAAGGTCAGTATTTTGTATGTGTTAGTTGGCAGCATGTTCCTTGGGACTTGGCAATCAGTTGGCTTTGTTTTTGTAGCTAGAAGAGCAGTGAGGACTGAGTGTATGATGAAAGGCACAGACCTAATGCTGTCATCGTAGCATCTAGCATCTTAGCAACCCTAGCCACTCAGCAACAGGTAACAGACTGCTGGGCATTGTGGGCTGTGCAGCTTGACTTAGAATGATCTGAGGGCATCTTAAGACATCAGGCAATTACCCTGGACCCCAGGTGGCCATGGATTATAGTAACACACGGAGGATCCACGGACATGCATGCTGGCAGGGGGAAGGATGTCAGGAAGCCTCATTTATGGAATTTATTTTTCCTTCTGCACCTAGGATGTATATGCATACCTAACAATGGGACCTACCCATGTATTCACTTTTGGAAATCATCCCTGTTATTAGGGTAATAATAATGATAACAACAGTATAAGCTATCTATTATATATAATATACTAATAAGTCAGAAGCTGGCTTATGGACATAATTGTTCGGATTATTTATGTGCAGAGGTAACGCTACTATCTGTATATTTAAACAAATAATTTGGGTCAGCATTCATCGTGAATACTGAATGTTGTCGTTGTTTGTTCAAATGTACATCTATAATCATTTGGAACATTGAAATTTTGTTGGAGCCAGAAAAGTTTGTCTTTAAAGGCTCCTTTTGGTTTTATATTTGGACTTTTGAACAGGTGTTTTAAAAAAGACTGTGTGAACATCGTTCTGACATACCCTGTCTTTGGTGGTGGTTGCTTTGCCGAATGTTTCATGTGACTTTTGCATACTGACTCGGGCCATAATGATGTTTTATTAACCACTATTGATTTGTGAGTCGGAATCATCACTCAAGTGATCAAACAACCTCCCTTTGTCCATCAGGAGATTCCTGTGCTGGAGAACTGGAGACACTGGTTCAGGATGGACAGCTGGTCTTCCCTTTGAAGTGTCTGCCATGCTGAGTGTTGTAGGTGCTTTTGAACACTTGTTGGCAAATGTCACCTGTCTGGCCTGCACCTCGTTCTTTGTTTAAACCGGTGCCCACTGAGTCAGAGCCGCAGCACAACTGTTCATGGCGTGATGATAAGTTTCCAGTTGTGCCTTGCCTCAAAAACTGGTTTGTACCATGGGGCAGGGGAATTCGAGAGCCGTGAAAAAAGTAGGAACTAAATATTAGAAGACCTGCATTCAAACCCCAGCTTTGATATTACTAGTTTTATGACTTGGGAAAAGATGCTTCTGTCAATCTTTCCCTTCTTCTTTGGTAATAAAAGAGTAAAGACCTCTGTTTTAAGGTTTCTGAAAGCCTGCTATTCTGAGTGCTGCGAAGGACCAGGCCAGAGGAAAAGTGTAACTTCAGGCTGGGATGAGCAGAGAAACCTTCTTTGAGTTAGGATCTTTAAAACTGTGAGATAGAATTTTGCTGTTCCTGTGGTGGGGACCTGTTGTTGGAACTGAGAGGAGAGAAGAATGTTCCCTGGAAGGAGTCAAAGTATGGAGGAAAAATGGCGCCAGGCTTGTTTAAGTATCTCCTGTTGGTTTGATAACCTTGTGAACACACGTGGCACTCATAAGCAAATGCATCTGTGCTCCTTTGGCTTCTTCTTTGAGTTCAAATTCCTGATTTTGACAATTATGAGGATCGATAATTTCAACAGAAAATATTTTTGAATGTCAGCTGTGTTCCAGATCCACTTTTATGTACTGAAGATACGTGAGGGAAGAGACAAGATCTCTGCTGTCATGTGAGAAGCATGGTGAAGATTTCTATTCCCTTTGTGCTCAGTGAGGACAGCTGGTCTATGGATTTGCATGTGGAGAGGCAGCGTTTTAGCACAGTTATATGTATCATTTGAGTGAGGTGTATTTGTAGGCCACAACAACCTGTTTCACAGAGCTTGGATTGAAATGCAAAGTCCAGATGCATGAGTATTAAAAATAAGATGTAGCTCAGTGGGTAGGGTGCCGGCCACATATACTGAGGCTGGTGGGTTGGAACTGGCCTGGGCCAGCTAAAACAACAATGGCAACAAAAAAAATAGCCAGGCATTGTGGCCTGTAGTCCCAGCTACTTGGGAGGCTGAGGCAAGAGAATATCTGAAGTCCAAAAGTCGGAGGTCGCTGTGAGCTGTGACATCCTGGCACTCTACCGAGAGTGATATAGTGAGCATCTGTTTAAGGTTGCTGTGAGCTGTGACATCCCAGCAATCTACCGAGGGTGATATAGTGAGAATCTGTCTCAAAAAACCCCCCAAAACAAACAGCAAAGACTGAAGGGTTATTCTCAGTATTAAATAAGATAATCAATATAAAAATCCTACTGCCTCGCATATGACATGCATGTATTACATGCTGGATGTCACTGTTATTGTAATTGTAGCATTCTTATTTTCCCTTTAATGTTGAATATAGAATCACAGTAACTTTTAAAAAGGAAAACGACTTGTCATCACCTTTATTACTGTCACTTTTATTGCTTTCCTTGGTTGTTGGGAGAATGTATGTCAGATGAGAAGTCTCTGCAACTTTTACAAAGGCACCTCTTTGTAGCTACCCTGAGTAGTAGGGAAGCAAGAAAATTCTTTGTCTCCTTCTGGGTATTATGGTGACTGTATTTGTTAGGAATGGATAGACATGTCCTATGAATCTTAACTTGTAAAGAACTGGAACAGAGAAGTATTATAACTGTCTGGTACAGTACAAATATCCAGGAAGCTGATGAAGACCATTCAGGAGGCATTTGTTGATATGAACAGATTTATCAAGTGATGGAGTTGAGCCTCAGCTTTGAAGCCAGGAAGACCTGAATTTGCATTTTAGTTCCACAGTTCACATGATATGCAGGATGTCACATTAACACGTAGGAGACTGTTTCTTTATTTGCAAAATGGGAGTAATCACAGCAGCAGTTCCTTTATGATAGTGTGATATGGTGAAGAAATGGCACAGAGAATCAGCAGATCAATCAAGCATATGATATAGATCTCTTGAAATATCTACAGCATAGTAGTTGCTCAGTAAAATATTACATTTTCTATTTCTTCTCAATTACTTTATACTTTAATATGGTTTTGCAGATGTGAAGCAAAATATTTGAACACTGCCTTTTGCTTTTTGAGAATACGTATAAGTTTTTGGCCCCCGAACTTGGTATTTAAGTCACATTCTTGAAACTGGTTTCAGCTTTTGACACCTGAGCCCCTCCACACCATCATGGTTGGAATGTACGTTGCCTTTTACCCAAATAACCTTAAACAAATATGTTTATTGCCTCCTTATTACCCGGAGGAACTGAAGGTATTATAAACAAGATCTTAATTATCTTTATGGCAATTATTTATGCAACAATGTTTATTGAGTATCTGCTATGTGCTGGGCTTTATTCTAGGTATTTTATATTCAAAAAGCTGTAAGGCAGACTAAATCTCTGCCAGGAGAAGTTTATAATCTAGACAGGGAAGTACTAATTAAAAAAAAAAAAACTTCTTATTTTCTTATAAGTGCTACAGAGAAAAATAAGAGAGAGTAAAGGATTAGAAAATGATTGGTGTGACCCAGTCGGCTAATTTATACAGGATAGTAGGGGAGAACCCACTGAGTCACTAGCTTATTTGAACCAAAACTTGAATAAGGGGACAGTGAGTGATGACAAGTTACGTGAGCTCATTTCAGGCAGAGGGAACACTAAATTCTCTGTTTCCAAAGAAGGACAGAGCTTGATTGGTACGTGTGAGGAAAACAGAGCGGGCCACCATGCTTGGTGTGAGAAAGGAAGGTGGTGAGTTTAGAGCAATAGGGAGAGACCAGGACATGTAGGGCCAAGTGTAAGGGCTTTAGATTTAGTACCAAATATTATGCAAAACCACTGAAATCTTATCCAACTATGTAAGCAAGGGGTCCTTAAGCTTTTTAAACAGGGGGCCAGTTCACTATCCCTCAGACCGTTAGAGGGCTGGACTGCAGGCCCTGGGATGAGTCCTGCTAAGCAGGACAGGCAGTAGTGGCAAAAACACCTGGTGGGCCAGATAAATGTCCTAGGTGGGCTGCATGTGGCCCATGGGCCGTAGTTTGAGGACGCCTGATATAAGGTATCTAATAATAATAAGAGAACCAATATTGGCCACAATAGTGGTCATACCCTGTTGGTCGTAGGTACTTATGTAGCATTTACTGTATATTTCTAGCAGCTACTAAGTATGGGGTAGGTCAAGTGGGATGTTGTTGGGTTCAGAGAGGTAGTAGAGGAAATAACTCTGTCCATAAGGAATTTAATATTTATGGGGGAAGGCAAATCTATTACACAGGGAAAAATAATGTACTAAACTATAGTACTGTCTCTAAGTACAAAAGAAGTTAAGAGAATTAAGAGGCTCCTATGATTTGAAGAGATTTGAAAAGAACATTTGTTACTGTTATTATTGTGTCATTTGGGTTAGTGTCCATTTTTTTCCAGCACAAGACTGTTTTGCAAAATTCTTGAAGGCAGGCAAAATTTAATCAAAAGTTTACGTGGACATCTTCTTCACCTGTCAAATTCAAATTGTATCATCAGCTTTCCTTTACGGACTGAGATGTCCAGTGCTGACTGGTAAGAAGTGAAGAAAAGAAGTTTGAGTTGGCTGGGACTCTCTTGGCATGCAGTAATTCTCCCTGCCATTGACATCGCCCCATCAGGGTTTTGAAATCTGACTCATTCTGGTTGGTGTGCCCTTCTCTCACAAAGGAGAGAAAGATGAGGCATGGAGACTTTACATCTTTTACATTTACCTGGAGTTGAAATACATTCTTCTTAGTAAAGTGTTGCATGAATGGAAAAATAAATATCCCATGTACTCAATTCTAATATCAAACCAAGATATAAACAATTACATGCTCATATGAGCAGTAAAACACAAATATAGTCTAGTAGGGAGGTAGGAGGCGGAAGGAGGGTGGGGAGGATGATTGGTTGAACAGGGGAGGGTATGAGGCCAGATCTGACCTAATGGGCCCATTGTGAGAGTGTATAACTTGCCCCCTTGGTGAGGGGCTCTTTTACAACTGGAACTTTACCCTGAAAGTGAGAACAATGGAACCCTCAAATTTGCACCTTCATATTAATTTGAAATAAAAAAAAGAAAGCAGTGGAGATTTTCTCTTCCCTCCTTCAAATTAAAAGTGAATCCATTTTACAAGTGGATGGAAATACCGGACTGGATTATGTGTGAGCATTAGCTGTTTGAGGTAGAGATGTCAGTCCACAGATTTGTGAATAAGGATGAGGAAGTATGCAGAGAGAAGTGCATGAGTCCAGTGTCCTGGAGGAAAATCCCACGCAGAGACCTGTAGGGGGGAGAAGCAGCAGTCAAGTTGGCAATAAAATTAAGAGATTACAAACAGACATAAAAGGTGGAAAGAGTGTGTGGCTGGCAGTATTGCCAGAGGATCATACAGAGACTCAGGAGGGTGACGGCATTGAAAATTCCATTACGTTTGGCAAGAAGAGAGTCACTGGCCGTGTTCCAAAGAGCAGAATTGTTGCTGTCTCCGATAACAGGATTTAAAAAGAGATATTTTGATAGAAAGTTGGATAGTGGGCCGAATTTGGAGGGTTTTTGCCTGTCAGAGGATTAGAAAGAATTGGAGAGAAACCTGAAGGAGACAGCAAGGTCAAATGAAAGACGTGTTGTCCTCCTTGAAAACAGCTTTTAAGATGAAGAGTACTTGGAGGCCAGGTGGGAAAAGTGGATTGAAGATGTTTAAGAGGGAGGTGGGCAGTGAGGGTGGAGGAGCTGTCTTTGTGGAGGAGGACGGACACCTTTTCTTCTAAGCCTGGAAGGAAGGGTCAGAGTTTAGATGAGGGAGAGGAAACTACTGGGAAAGCCAAGTGTATGGTGAAGCACTGGCTCTATCCTATCAGTCAGTAGGTTTCCCTGCAGGATATTTTCTTTTCTCCATCTTTCTTCATGAAAACCCTCTTCTACTCTATGGAAATAGAAATATAAGCTTTTCCTGGGAGGGACCTAGAGACACAGAGCACACTTCCCCTATCTCTCCCTCACTTTCTCAACACTCTGTTCACAAATGTGTTTTGTTATCTGAGGATGGAGAGAACCTGACGGCATGGCCGTACAACCAAATCTGGGTTTGAGAGCTCTGCATGAGTGGCATTTAATTCTTATTCTCTGTGTTCTCTTGGGGCAATCTTGTAATTGCTCTCTCAGTCTCCCCATCTGCAAAGCTGGTATAAAACCCCCCTTCTTTTCCCCAGGGCACAGGGGAATTACTAAGTTAATGTTTTATAAATCACTGGAAATATTCTAAATGCAAACTGCTGTCATTACCCACCTACTAGATATGATGGCACTCATAACGATGTATTTATTACCTCCTGTTCCTTTCCATGGCCATAGCCCATCCATGTGTAAGGAGATTATGCTTTCTCTGCCAGGGCAAAAAGAAAGGCAGACCATCTATCACTCAAAGACACATCAGCAAGAAAACAAAAAGCGAATATGTGGTTTGTTTTGACCTAAATATCATTTCAGGTGCAGAGCCCGTTGTGAATATTTCTCTTGAAAACAAAAATCTACCCCCTACCTTGCTGAAGAAATATTTAAAATGAGACATGAAAGCTTCTTGGATCACGCTGGGTTTGAGATGTCAACATATGAAATTTGAAATCCAACTGTGACTAGGTGCAATTTATCAATGAGCGCTTAGCAACTTTTAAAATTACATTCCAGCACCAGCCAATTCACAAATGTGTGAATTTTAATTAGGAAGGTAAGACAGCTTCTGTTGGTGAGCGTGGCCAATGATGCGGGTGCACGGCGCTAGTGCAAGGAGCTTGCGTGCGCTCGTCTGTCAAACGTGCATTACTATGAGTCCTAGAGAACAGCTCTTCACATTCTGGGAAACATTTGTCTCTATTTCAGTTAACCCAAGTACTGAAGATGGAGTTTATCATGCACTGACCTCACTGGAGTACTATTGTAATAAAATACAAGTGGGAAGTATTGAGGGCTGTGCTTCCAGTGGAAGCTTGGCGGGTGATGGCCTCTAGACAATGAGGAGACGGTGTGAGTAGAATCAGAACAGAATAGTTTTATCCTGCTGTGGCCCCTTTAAATGTACTACCTTAAGGTAGGTGGGAGGACCTTTTTCATACAGCCACAGTGTGGTCTTTTCTTTTTCACCCAGTTTTCTCAGTTGCCTTTGCTGCTTTCTAAAAGTGCTGTCACGACTAGTGACAGCTGAAATAATTCCATCAAGTCGGGCCCCACTTTTCGGTCATCTCTCCTAACTCAGGGCCAATATGTTTGCTTGTCCCTGTGCCTGGAATGCATTTGACCTTGACATCTGCGTGGCTGGCTCCTTTACCTCCCTCAGGCCTCTGACAAAGGTCTCCAATTCACTGAAGCTTCTCCGGCCACCTTTCCAGGACCCATCCTTATGGACACTTTCTTTCTGCCTTCTCTGTAGTCTTCCCTCTCCTCTTAGAACTTACCACTATGACGGCAGTATATGCTTTGCCTTTTTTTTTTTATTTCTTCTAGCATAACTATGTACATTAGTGCAATCATGGGGCACAGTGTGCTGTTTTCATATACATTTTGAAATACTCTCATCAAACTGGTTAACATAACCTTCATGTCATTCTCTTAGTCATTGAGTTAAAACATTCATACTCTGCTTTTGGAAAGATTCACTTGTACCCTTGTAAGATAAACCATAGAGGTGACCCCACCAATCACCCTCCTTCCCCCCCCACACCCCACTTACCTCCCCTCTCCCACCCCCTTCCCAGATTCTAAGGCTATAGTTAGGGTATGACATCCCTATAAAAGCTATGAATTAGTTTCAAAATAGGGCTATGTACATTGGATACTTTGCCTTATTTATAGGTTGACTCTTTCACTAGTATGAATGGTCTAGGAGGGCAGGAATTTTTGCCATTTTTCTTCAATTCATA
Organism: Galagoides demidoff; assembly: GCA_963574575.1. Classification (NCBI taxonomy): domain Eukaryota; kingdom Metazoa; phylum Chordata; class Mammalia; order Primates; family Galagidae; genus Galagoides; species Galagoides demidoff. The sequence goes on along the minus strand of CAUYQV010134135.1, from coordinate 14,062 downwards.
TCCTAGCACTTAGTGTAGTCCCAGCTATTTATTATAGTTGGTGCTTGATAACTATTTGTTCACATTTTAGGTGATCAATAAACAGGACTAGTAAATATTCTATGTACTGAATACTGTAGTAGATGTTAAAGATACATTCAGTTGCAAGTAACTGAAAATTCAACTCAGTAATAACAAGGGGGCTTTATTAGCTCATGGATACATAAGTAGTGGTTAAACAGTTTTGAGGGCTGATTTGACACAGCAACATGAGGCTGTCACCAAGGGTCTGGGGCTTTTGTTTCCATCTCTCTGCTCTGACTCCCATAGTTTCCCCTTCATGCTAAGTTTCCTGAGATCACATGTAGTTCCAAGATGGCTGCCAACAGCAACATTATCTTTCACATTACATGGGTAAAACTGAGAGAAGACTGTCCATGAGAAGCCCTATCAGAACTGCTAGAAGGCTCCTTTGCTAGGAGCCTTCGGCTCGCATACTAACTTCTGAATCAAATACTGTGACCAGCAATGTACCAATTACCTTAAGCTAAACTAAGTTACATGTTTCATCTCAAGAACCTGGGTTGAACTTGGAGTCTCCTAAAGCAACTGAGCTATGTGTTTGCGTACACTAATGGAAATTATGATATTTACAAAAAGAAAAGCAAATGGATAATAGAGAACTACAAAGCCCTTTGAAACAAATAAGACCACCACTTTCACAAAGCCTAAGATCTGTTGAAGAAAATTAAGTGTATAAATTAGAATCATGTACTGTGTGTTGTGAGATGGGAAGGCGGATGTGAGAGTTTGATCAGATCATGTAAAGCACTTGGAACTGTTGAGTGCATGAGAGTTTAATAACTTCTGCTAAAATTGATTTTATTGTGATTTTATTGTTATCATTTGATACACAGAAGCCTTAGAAGGGTAATCTGATGGTCTTTTTTCTTGATCATCACTGGCTTTCAACCAGGGATTATTTATAGCGCTGCAAGTCTGTAGTTAATTAACACTAAGGCATCTGCTTATCATAAGGATCTCACATGGTAAAATTCATCCAATTATTTACTTTTTGTGTAGACCACTATTATAAAAAAGAAATGATAATTAAAATTGTTTAGATTTGTGTTTTTAACATATTGGCAGCACTTAGTGAAATCAAGTCTTCCATAGTTATATAAGTATTGAATGGGAGACTTCCAAGTTAGAAAAAAGATGAGTGGTCATGGAGCTGTCATCCTCACTGTATGAATGAAAAACTGAGGCCTGGCAGGTTGACTTGCTCCAAGGTTACTTAGGTAGGTAATGACAGAAGTGGGATTTGAACCCAGATCAGCCCTGCTCAAGCCTTTGCCAGATGATGTGTTAGAATTTTCACTGTTATTGACATCGGGTAAAATACATGAATAACTATTTTTATAGACCCTGTGAGGTAGTCTACCTATTTCCCAAGAGAGCAAGAAATAAGTGATTTGGGAGATTTAGTTTCATAGATGAAAAATGGTCAATCTTATCATTTTGAGAAACTGGAGACTCAATTTTACTCCAGCTTAGACCCACATACACGTCCATTGCACACATAATGCAGTTGGAGAGAAAAATCTTGCTTGATTAAGCTAACTGGTCTTGAAAATCAAATCTGAGATTTCAGTACTCAAAAGAAATAAAACATGGAGAAAAAAGAATCTCGCTAAAAGTTTTTTAGTCCTTGATTTTCAGTAATGTTCCTTCAGGACTCAATGTGCAGCAAGCCACCTTCCCTCCACTCTGTAGGTTTTCTTTAGCATTTAGAGCTGGAGGATTTCTTTGGCCATCACATGCTATAGGTTGGCATTTTCAATCAGTGTTTTATCCTTGTGTCTCATTGTATGACCTTGGCTGATCCCGTTAACCTCTCTGTGCCTCAGATAATAAAAACCAGGCCCTCCCTACTACATCTCAATGTAGTAACGATAAATTAGACTTCTGTGAATTTTAAATAAGAAATCTGTGAAGATAAATGGATGGTAGTATTTAAGCCTTATAAATCCAAGAAGGACTGATAAAAGAGTTGATTAAGGAAACAGTAGTAGCTTAGAGCAGAGGGCAAACTCCAAGCACCTAGCAATGTAGAGAGCATTGGTATTATTTTCTGCCCCTCTTTCTTTCCTTTCTCTCTCTCTTTTTTTCTCTATCTCCTTCTTATCTCTCTTGAATAGAGCCCTGACTCAAAGGTGACATCTTCTGAAACAGAATTTATTCCTTTCTCTCTTTTTCATTTGAATTAAATTCTACCAGTTGAGGGTATCTGCTGGTCACCAAAAGATCTCCTGTTAGGATGAGCCTTTCTGGTCTGCTCAAAAACAAAACAAACAAACAAACAAACAAGTAAAAAAATGTATTGAGTGGTAATGGAATATACATGGCATTATTCTAGGATGGCAGGCAGTGTGGACTGGCTGAGTCAGCACTCCTTGTAACCTCCCCAAGCCATGCCTATCTGTTCTATAGAGGCTGGGATACAAGATCTACATTTCTCAAATTCCCTTGCTATCCAGGTCCCAAGTTTGACTTAGGGTCTGCCAAATAAACACATTTGCGGTGGCTTTGAGTAGGAATTGAGTTATATGGAAAGATAGGAAGTGACAGAGGTTTCAATCAATCATAACAGAGGCATGAAGTCAGCTCTCATCTGCAGGCCTTCTGACTTGACAACTTCCAGATCATGGCAGAGCTGGAGGAGAAAGCTTTTAGATTCTGCAGCCTCCTCACCATGGCGGAAGCATGGTCCCCCTTGGCTCCCCAGTTTTGTGGTGTGGTTTGGTGAATTATTCCTGGAAGTTTGGTCTAGAAAGTTATGTTTCTTCAGCCTTTCCTTATCGTTTCCTTCTTCTCTTGTGCAATAGGACGCATTGAGCAAAGCTCCAGCAGCAATCTTGGGTCATGTGATAACTAAGAGGATGGACTCTATCCACAAAGATGAGGGAACAGGCTGGAGGAGCTGGATCTTGCTGAACATAGAGCCATCATACCATTTTTTTTTTTTGACTTCTTGCCTTCTGAACCATGTGAGGTGTGAGAGAAATACACTTCAGTATTTAGCCCGAGTTGTCAAGTCACTTTTTCTTGTTGCTGAATCTAGTCCTAACTGCTACACCAGCTCTGTGGAACAGAAGCATAGCACGGCACAAGTAAAACTATTCTCGGGCAGCTGAGAACTGAGGGAAGTTCCTTCTGGGCTCCAAGTTACATGTGAGCAAAATGAGGTTGAAATATTAATATATACCAATGAACAAATATTCTTAAAAGGGAAGAAGAGAAGAAAAAGTTATCTGGGCAAGAATTTATGGAATAATATTATGCATATATGTTTCTAGGCCCAACCCCCTCCATCAACAGTCATCTTCTTGAGTTTGTGTTTACCATTAAGAGTAAGAGTCAAAGATTGCTTTGCCATCACTTACTGGAGTTGAAGGACAGTTTTAGCTAAACTTTGTATAGCAGGATGGAATTTTTATTATCTTAATAGCCCTCTCCTCTCAGAGATCTTTGCTTAGGACAATAATAAGATCAATGGGGGAGGGTTTGAGGGGGTATTATTTGAGCATTCTTCCATTGAAGTAAATGGGAGTTTGTTTGTAGGTGATGGAGAAGGAGAAAAGAGAGGGGAGGGAGGAGAATGGCCGAGGAGAATAGCCAAGGAGATGGTGTGAAGTGGGGCGTTATGTGCCATGAAAGAGCTAGAGCTAGTAAAGAATCCTCGGTGGAGTGGCCAAAAAGGCAATCTCATGTTCAGTGTGTTAACTTGCACAGCTGGGCTATAGGTCTGTCCTTTCCAAAAATAAATACATATATGGTGATACACATGCCTATTGTAAGGGGACTTTTCTTTTTTATTTCATTCTTTCTGAAATTAAGAATAGGGTTGGGTTTCACATCTAAATTTATTTCATGAGAAACAAAATAGTACACCTCAAACAGTAGAACTATCCATAGACTGAATTCATTCAAATTAAATACCTCAGCTCCACCCACTTGAATTTATATAACTCTCATCTAGGGCATTGAACTTCTATGGTTGTGCAGTTGGGGTGTAGACCAATCTGAAAGATCAGGGAATCTCCAAGTGACAGTGAGTTATTTTTATTTCTAGGAGCTCTCTGTAGACATGTTCTCCATTATATAGTTCCAATAAGGTGAAAGAGCCATCAGTGTTTCAGCATAGAGAAGAAGCCAAGATCTGGAAAGTGATGCTCTGCTCCGTATAGAGCAGGTGAAGAAGTCTGTATCCGGACAAGTGTAAGAATGGGGAACCAGGAGACGGACCCTATGGGTGACAAGTAATAGGAGTTGAGGGAAAGGAACATAATATAAGAAATAGACACAGAAGACCAGGAAAAGGTGAAGTTTAGTTTGGAAGGAAGAACACATATATTACCTCTGAAAATAGCATCTCAAAACAAGTGAGAAAAGGCAGGACAGGGGAACATTAGATGCTGGGGATCTTTAAGGGGAAAGTGTGTGAGTTTCAGGAATGGGGACTCTAAGGAAACAGCAGGCAAGTGCACTGTGGCATCCTTGTTTGCAGGAAGCCTCAGGTGGGCTGGCCATGTGATGGGCTAGGGGGATGATGCTGTGGGAGGTAAAGGGATCACCTTGGGACAGGCTCCTGACAAGTGGAAACTAGACGTAAACACTGTTCTCACACATTTGTGTCTAAGGAGAGTTGTGATTCAGTCAAATAATTTAAGATATGTGAAATATGCATGCATGTTCACATCCCTGCATCTGTTTTTGTATTGGAGAATACGGCCATGTTAATAAGCTCTTACAAAACCAGGCATGTGAAGCTTTAGTTTTTAGGTTTTAAAACATATATCTATCTATGGGTGGTGATGGTGGAGATGGGAATAAAGGTTTTGTTAGCAGATGCACCCTATCTCTTAGGCTGTTGTTTTCTTTCCCGCTCTGTCACTGGGGGCCTATCCTGAGGCAAAGGCTCCCAGGTCTAAGGGCAAGTGGGTATTTGTGCCCCAGACTTTGCAGCTTTTTGTGTGACTGGCTCAGGAGCATGACGGGAAATGAAGGCAGTAGTCATAGCAGGTGGAAGACCCTAATGTCCATGTCAAGAACTGAAGTTCATTCAGGCCCTGAGTGAGACTCACTGAAGAACTGGCCTGAATAGGAAGCCAAGTATGAAGAGGAGTTTCAGAAGCTGAATGTGCCATAATTATAGAACAAGGGAGAGAAAGGCTGATGGGCTCTGAACCAGAGATGAGGTAGGGTTTCTCAGGACAAGGATGTCGCTAAGATGCTGTTACAGAGTGTTCTTTATCTCAGGCTCTCAAATCAGGCAGACTTGGTAGGTATGCCTGGTCCATCACCTATTGGCATGTACATTGGGGCAAATCATGTCAACTTCTGAGTGACAGCTCCCTCAGCCAAAAGCTTAAATAATAACAATAACAATATCTAGCACGTAGGGTTGGTGTGATGAGTAAATAGAGCATGGAACACACTTGGAGCAGTGCCAGGTACAAAGTAAGTGCATTACAGCTGCAAGAGTTTATTGATATAATTTTTATTGACCCTTCTTATGTGCCAAGAACAGTGTTTTATATGGAGTATTTAATTTAATTGTCAGAACAATTCTACAAATAGGTATTATTATTACCTCCATTTTATAAGTGGAGAAACTGAGACTTAGACAAGTTAGGTAAGTTGTCAACTGGTTGTCAACCTAGACAGGTAAATTCTAGAACCCAATTTCATAACTCTGTAAACTGGTGAGGTGCATGGCACATACTAAAGGCTTGGCAAATAATAGTTACTACAGTGTGTCCCCAGAGTCACCATACATAGGAAAAATGGGAAATTATTGCTAAATGTACCTTTATTTACAAAATAATCATTACAAACTTTTTAACTAAAATATTTACAAAATATTCTCTACGTGTTGGCTGCTGCTTTTCATACACACCCGAAGTCCTCTCCCCACTCAAGGTGGACATGCTCCAGCTATCTGTTGTTATGCAATTTTCCTAAGTACTGAGACCTTCAGAACATCATGTAGTATAATATTTTAAAATGAAATTGGTATGAGATAGCAGAAAAGCATAAATCCAAGCAATTGAGATAGACGGATCGATGTGGGTCAGTAATAATCACAATCAACCAAGTGTCAGATACAGAATAAAAATGTTGAAAATCGTGTTTGGGACTTAGGATACGTAGATTGATGGTGCTGCTGTCTCTTAACTATGTCATTGAATAAGAGATATAATCCAAGCATCACATAAGCTTGGGCTCATTAGACCACATGTCTTCGATATGTTTGAGTAGGACATATCTGGGAAAAGGATGGCTATGGGGGCCCCTCCTTAACCTTGGAGGTGGACCTTGCCCTCTGTAATGTATAACGGACTCCTTGGAAGCAAAGCCAAGATCAAGGTGGTGGGTCAGATATACCAGGAATGTACTGTGTAACAATTCTTATATTCCAGCATCAAATTTCAAGGGTGAAGGAATTTTCTTTTACATCTGGAGTCTGCCTCTGTTTCTTCCCTACTCCTTCTAGGTCTCTATCTTTAAGGTGTATCCCAGGGCCTAGAACAAAGTAGGGTCAGAGAAAGTCTGTGTTAACAGATGTGTGCGCTCAGACTAAATCTGCTTTTGCTCCTGTTGGGCAATATAAACTAAGGCAAGCTACTTCCTGCCTCTAAGTTTCATCTAACTCATTTTTATTTTTTATTTGTTATTATTATTGTTTCGCAGTTTTTTGCTGGAGCCGGGTTTGAACCTGCCGCCTCCAGTATATGGGGCCAGTGCCCTACTCCTTAAGCCACAGGTGTCACCCCTCATCTAACTCATTTTTAAAATGGGAATGCTGCTACTTATCATCAAAGGCTGTTGTTAAGATTAAATTGCATAATATGTATAAAATCCCCTGTACAGTGTCTGGTGCACAGCAGACACTAATAGAAACCCCTTCTGTTCCCTGTTCTGTCAATCAGGATCTGACGGAGGAAAATAAAAAAATAAAAAATTCATCCCCAAATGGCTCAAATAAAGAGATTAATGATGGGGCCACATATAGAGATCTGATGGGATTAGGATATAAAAAAGGAAGACGAGACAAAAATGCCAGCGAAGGCTTTGCCATCCTAGGTCTGAAGGCCAGAGCTGTCATTCTGGAGCTGATGCTGCCCCATGGGAGCTGTCACTATAGCTGCCCAGATAGCTTCGTAGGTACCAAACTGGGAAGAAGTGCCCCCTTCTGCTGTCTCCTCCTGCCTTCCAGCTGGAAGCCAGACAACAGGACAGCCCCAGGGAGACACAGCACTGAGCAGAGAAGATGAGAATAGACGTGAATGGGATGGGTAGATGGTGAATGGACACATAGTGTACAGAAAAGAGAGATGATAATGGAAGAAAATGTAACTTATTTTTCATGATTTAAAAAAAATGTGTTTCTTGCTTCATGGCACTGAGGGCTGCCTACCCGTCAGGCTTCTAAAAGTGGCGCTGACGGAATTTCCTTAGAACCTCATGTAGTTACAGCAACAGTAGTTCCGTGGGGCTTTAATAGCTGTTATTTGAAAAAAAAAATTGTTTTCATGCTTAAATGAATGTGGGAAATGCTGAGCTGAAAAAATTTAAATAGATTTATTTGCAGAAAGTTTTCTCAGAGTCTTTGCTAACTAAGGAGCATTTTGAATGTCTCTGTGAGAGATGTAATATGCAGCATTCCTCCAAATTTGTTTGCTTAGAGTAGTTTATGGATAAATAACTCCAGGGAATATACTGAAGGGAATTCTGATTCAGGGATGATACATAGTATAAAGGAAATACATGGCCTTCTTACCTCCCCTTCTAAGATATAAGCTGGGGCCCAGATTTCCTGAGCAAAAACCCTTTTCGTAAGTGTTTCACCAGTTGGTGGTAAATGTTTGTGTAAGGTATTCTCTTATCTCTCTGATATGTTAGTAAAGTAGTTGCTGTGGATTAATATGGCATAAGCCGTGGTACACTAATGGAGAGTTAAGCTACGTAAACAGTGCTCTTCAAGCTAAGGGCTCTACCGACAAGGATTTATCCCTGTTGGGCCCCCTTGGGGCAGGCCAGGTATGTTAACAATCCTGGAACCATTTGATGAGTACCTTAAGTGTATGTGACACAGAGGAATACAGAAAGAGTGACTCTGTCATAAAGGAACTTGAAATGTTGTTAAACCACTCAGAAAAAATTTCCAGCTAGCCCTTGATCAAATGCCAAATCCCTTATAGAACCAAGTGGGGGTTTCAGTAATCGTTTATGGTTGTGCATATGAATGAAGAAAGCTTCTCAGAAATTGCACGGCCTCACTTGGGTCTCACAGATGATGGGATTTTAATAGAGAGTGGGGGTGGGGAGAGATGTATTGGGAGAGGTTGGCATTTCAGGCAGGAGAATGAGAATAGCATGGTTTTAGGAGGTAAAGCAGCGTTCCTTCAATTGAAGGATTCATGGAAAGAGAGGACCAATCTCTGTTTTACTCCTGGAGCCAAACTGACCGTGCGGGGCTTATGAACCTCACTTCCATCAGTTCTTTGAGTTGCTGATGAATAGTGTGGGCTCAACTTCTCCCTGTGGGCTCTTAGTGTAGTTTTCACCCACTGAAAGTTAATTAGAGGAAACAATTCCCTACACACCTTTCACACTGATTCATCTGTAAGGAGCCAGAAAATTGGACTGGGGACTAAGGTGAATTTCACTTGAGATATTTTCTTTCTGCAGAGAAATTTCCAAAAAAGAAGGACTGTGAGTTTCTGAGTTGTAGTAGAAAGTTTTTCCTTTTAAAATGTGTACGCAAGATAGGACCCTGTGATAACATAATTCATTGTATTATATTACCTTAGGGGCCACATTGCGGTCCTGGAACGTAAATTCTGCCTGTGGCAAAATAAAGGCTCAGTGGTACTTGATTTATCTATTTGGTATTGCTAATTTTTCTCATCTTCTCTCTAAGACCGGTCATAGCACAGAGAAAAAAAGCACCAGTGAAAATTACGAATTTTGTTGCAGTTTTACTCTGTGACTTTGGTTCTGTTAATGAAGGGAGTCCATGTAATATAAGCACAGGGTGGTAAGGAGGGTTTGCCATCCTAGGAATTTTAAGTCTATGACGTGGCATCTTAAATGCATCCCTTCTCACCGTGGCATGTAGGTTTATATTTCTTATCTTTCATTTCCTAAACCCTAAAGGAACAGTCTCCTTCTTCATTTGTTCTTTCATTTTTCATTTAGGTAAATACTTACTGAGCACCTGCTATGTTCTAGGTGCTGTCCCGGGGCAGATAGACATGAACAGATGCACGGAATTCCTATTCTCACAGAACTTACATTTTAGGTACTGAAAGGAGGCGGGGGAGCAGGTTTACTAATTTACTGTGTATATGATGATTTCAGGCAGAGGTAGTAACTGTCATAAGTTTAAAGCAACTAATGATAAATGCTATGACGAAAACAAAACTGGGTAAAGCTAGCAAGTGAGGAGGGTTAGAAGGAGGGCCACATAAGATTACGTGACAGGGAAAGCCTGTGTGGATGTGTGTGCGTGGAACGTGTGTGTGGTGTGGGTGACGTGTGTGTCTGTGCATGCACCATGTGTGTCTGTGCGTGCACCATGAGGCGTGTGGTGATGAGTGTGAATTTGAGCTACAACTTGCAGACTACATCAGCCATTTAACATACATAACGACCTTGTTTAAATGACTTTTATTCCCTAAGCACTGATTTTCAAATCTGAAATTTGAAATGTCAGTATTATCTCTGTAACCTAAAAATTGATTCCCTTGTATTAATTTGAAGTAAAAAAATAGTATCTCTCCTCATGTGCTAAGGATGAAATGTAATAGTGCATGTGCAATACCTTAGCACAGTCCCTTGCATAAAAGTTATTGGATGGAGATGAACTCTCAATGGGCTTGCTTAACTTTCTGTAGCCTATTCTTTGTATCTGTTAAATGAGAATTATTATTAACACAATGTTTTGGCAAAAATCACATAAGTATCACCATGAATCCATTCCAAGTTGAAGTGCTATATAAAAGGAGGTATGTCTACAGGTCTTCCTTTATTGAAATATATTTTTCTACCCGTCAGGACTATCTGATTTCTTTTTCTTTTCCTTTCTTTTTTTTTTTTTTTGGAGGAAGAGTCTTACCACGTTGCCCTCAGTAGAGTGCTATGATGTCATAGCTCACAGCAACCTCCAACTCTTGGGCTCAAGCGATTCTCTTGCCTCAGCCTCCCAAGTAGCTGGGACTACAGGAGCCCACCACAATGCTCAGCTATTTTTTTGTTGCAGTTGTCATTGTTGTTTAGCTGGCCAGGTTTGAACCCGCCAGCCTGGGTGTATGTGGCTGGTGCCGTAACCACTGTGCTATGGGTGCCGAGTCAGGACTATCTGATTTCCTTATTTCACACACACAGAGGTGTACTTCCTCTTTCCAATCTCAACTGTGACATCAACTGGAAATGTAGAAGTAGGTGTGGATACCAGTGCTCCTTGAAGGTGAAGTATTTGATTTAATGATCCTAAAATATCAGAGCGTAGACTACTCCTGAAGGACATGGGCAAATCAATTTCTAATGCCCTGCTGTACCTTGTCACAGTTGAGTATGTTTTCTAGCAATGAAAGGCAGGTGGAGGGTGGTAGATGACAGCATTTTGTTTGCACAAAGCATTTGTTGTCCAGCAATGGAGGCATCGGTGTGATTGAGTGTGAAAAGTGTGTACTTTTAATCTATTTCCTGATCCCGATTCTCCCCTTGCCACCCATCCGCTCTGCAAACTTCTCCCAGGGTCATCTTTTGACAGGTGGTATGTTTTTGCTCGACACTGATTGAAGTTCTAACTCCATTACTCAAAATGAAGTGCATACTAAATGTTGAACCAGCAAAGATGACTATACTTTTTGCCAAGAGACGTCATTTCAAATATGGTTTTGAAAAATTCAGTCTGCATTTATTGTCAAAAAGAGTCTGGGGATTTTGAGGGCTAGATAAAGGACAAGACAAAGCTGGGATTTGTAATAATATTGACCTTGATGAGTAGCGATAACGCTACAGACTCTTAGATGTGAAGTTCTTAGGGTTTTCATCTCGTGAAACTCAGCTTTTATCTTTGCAATTGGCAACAGTAAAGATGGTTCTTAAAATTTTAAAATTTAGCATTCCTTCAAACGAGTTACTTTCTAATTCAATAAAAATATGCAAATAGAAAATGATAGGGATTCTTTTCATTCCATGAATGAGCATGAGAATTAAATATGTCAGGCGCAAGGTACTTCGTACTTTGTATTCTTTTTTTAAGCCATCTATTCCCAGAGGCTTTTACCTAATTATATCTGGAGTGATTTCAGAGATTTGGCCTCAATGGTGTGGCCCTGTTTCTCTGCATTTACATAGATATTTTTACAAAAAGACTCTGATCTTATTCCAGATTTCTTTCTTGTAATTTTCATTTATGTCACCCCTCCGCACCTCAGAATGACCTTTCTAAATTATTATTTCTGAAACCCATGAGATGCCTTCTTCCTGTTGCTGCAGATGGCACACGGATGGTTGGGTCTTTTTATGTTCCTCTTCGCTTCTTAGGGTAGATGGATTTTAGTCCAGGCATTTAAAATCCAATTGTGTTTTCATCAGATGTTTTATAAATCATAAAATTGCTAGTGTGTTAAATAGACATTTTTGATTTAACCAGATGGACCATTCATTAAGCCCATCTGAGGTTGGCAGACAGGCTTTCAAAGATGAGAAGATCGGTTTGGGTCTTTATGTGTGATTTCATGGTGTGTCTGTGCACGCACGTGTGCATCTGTGTGTATGCATGTGAGGACAGGATTCATGTAGTTGGAGATAAAACAATATTTGTTTTGTAGGAGTTGCTAGAAAAGACTTGCAAGAAAATTTATTTTTTAATTTCATTAAATAAATAGTGACTGGGTTCCCGGTTTGTACCAGGCACTGGGGATTCACAGTGAACAGAGCAGATGCAGCCTGTGAGCCCTCATGGAGCACATCGTCAGTGGGGATTCGGAGGGATGGAACAAAAGGAAAATTCTGTGTCTCTGCCAAGCAGTTTAGCACATTATATCACCTTGTTTATCACAGTTACACAATCAGTCAATGATGTTAAGGTTATTCCCACTTTACCAGTGAGGGAAATTGAGACTCAGAGAGTAATACCAGTTGCCCAAGGTTGTGCCACTAGCCGGAAGCAGATCTAGGATGATCTGACTCCAAAGTCTATACCCTTTCTACTGTACTGTGCTATGGTATTTCATTTTAGAAGCTGAGAATGAGTTCTTACCCATGATGGATGCTATTACCAACCCCAGCAGGGAGCTACTGCCTTATCAAGGCTTTTAATACTGCTCTGGGCAGTATTAAAGAGCTCATGTTTGCCCAAACTTATAGCTTTTTCTATTTAATTGATGATATGAAAAAAGATGTAAAAATGGGATCAGACTGCTCAAGTCACAGGACAGATGGCTGTGTGGCTTGTGCTAAAAGTTTGATAGAGCTGAGACCTGTTGTGGGTAAAATGTTGATATTTTGTGAAGGTTGTTTAAAGAACTGCACCTCTTCTAATGATGGGGGTGGTGGATTATTTTTCAAGACCTCATTTCTGGATATACTGAAATCTTTGAGGATCTAAAACAAATGCACGCATACCACAGTAGGTATTTTTTAACTGTGCAGGATGGTGACATTGAATCTGGGTTGAAAGCTGATGGGTGTGGGACTTGACATGGCAGAGGAAATCTATCTTTGCAGCCATCTCTGAAAAGCAAAACTGAACTGTGAAATCCTATTCCATTCAATCCATCACACATTTATGGAGTGATTACTATCTGCCAGACTTTATGCTAAGTTCTGAGGATTCAGGGATGAATAAACCACAGGGTTTTTTTTTCTCCCTTAGGAGTACAAGTCCAATGGGTAAGGCACCCATATGAAAATATAGATTCTTTTCCAAGGTGATGTGGGCAAAAATATAAAATATGGGGTTTTCTTAAGTAGTCATGAGGCTGGAGAGAGTAACATGAAGAAAGACGTCCTGCAGGGAGGAGATAGACTGGGTTTTGCTGGATGACAGGAAATAAGCCAGGTAATCACCAGACAGGTATTCCAAGGAGTGAAAAAAGAATTTATAGTGGGGGGAGGGGTCTTTAAAATATAATTTTGGAAATATTAAATATGTAGAGTTCTATATTAATGCAAAAATGTGAAAGAGGGAGGTGATGATTATAGAAGATGAGAATTAACACAGGCCATGTCATGAAGAGCCTTGTATTGCATGATACAGAATTTCTATAACTGAGTTGTAAGCAAGTTGGTCTAGAGGTGTTTCAGGTGAAATTAGGGAAGAAAACTCACATGAGAGGTGAATGCATTACTTCAGGTAAGAGATAGTGGTTTGAATTAAGATGATGAGGAAAGAGAGGACAGATTTGGCCTAACGTAGTTCCTCGAGATTGCTGGATTTGGAGGCATGTGAGTGAAAAGTCATCAGAGAATGATGTTCAGGTTCTGACTTGGGACTGGCCGGGTAGATGATGTTACTAACCAAGAGGTTTCTAGGAAAAGGAGAGTTTGGTAATGGAGGAGGTGAGGATCATTTGTTAAATCTAGACAGGTTGAGCAAAGGGAACTTTAGAAACCATAACAGAAATGACTAGTGGGTGAGTAAATGGATGTATCTGAGGGACTGGGTGTAGAGATCTGTGCTTGGGGGTTGTCAAGACAAGAGCAGCATTTAAAAATATTGTAACTATGTGAATTTACCTTTGAAGAGAACAGAACTGAACTGTAGCTAAATCAACATTTAAGGAATTTAAGGAAATAAAAGAGCATATAGGCAAGGCAACAAAGGAGTAGATAAGTGGTAGGGAAAACAGCAGGAAGGTGTTTTTCTTTTTTTTTTTTTGAGACGGAGCCTCAAGCTGTCCCCCTGGGTAGAGTGCCATGGCATCACAGCTCATAGCAACCTCCAACTCCTGGGCTCAAGCGAGTCTCCTGCCTCCACCTCCCAAGTAGCTGGGACCACAGG
>CAUYQV010134131.1:0-11587 GCA_963574575.1 Galagoides demidoff | reverse complement strand
GTCTCCATCTTTCTTTGTGGCTGTATAGTATTCCATGGTGTACATATACCACAATTTATTGATCCAGGTCGAATATAAATGTCTTAGCACAACAATTATGAGAAAGACATGATGGCTATGTTAGCCAGTGGGATGAGGGTTTTTCAAACTGTATATGGAAGCAACACACTGTATACTATGATAGAATTAATGTACACAATTATGACCTAATTAAAAAAACATTAAAAAATAAATAAAGAAAGAAAGAATAAAAAAATTAAAAAAAAATTTAAAATGTCCCTTCTATACCTATTCTCTTAAGCCTTATGATCATGAAAGGATGCTGGATATTATCAAAAGCTATTTCTGCACCAATTGAGAGAATCTCATGGTCTTTATTTTTTATTTTGTTTATGTGATGTGTTATATTTATAGATTTACGTATATTGAATCAACCTTGAAACCCTGGGATAAAACACACTTGATCATGGGGTATGATTTGTTTGATGTGTTGCTGGATTCTGTTTGCTAGGATCTTATTGAATATTTTTGCATCAATATTCATTAGAGATATTGGTCTATAATTTTCTTTTCTTGTTGGGTCGTTTCCTGGTTTGGGGAACAAGGTGATGTTTTCTTCATAGAATGTGTTGGGAAGTATTCCTTCTTTTTCTATGTTTTGGAAAAGGTTAATAATATACGTACTAGTTCCTCTTTAAAGGTTTGGTAGAGCTCTGTTGTGAAGCCATTTGTTCCCAGACTTTTCTTTCTGGGAGATTTCATATAGTTGATGCTATTTCAGAACTTGATATAGGTCTGTTCAACATTTCCACTTATTTCTGGCTAAGTCTAGGAAGGTGGCGTGTTTCCAGATATTGTTCTATTTACTTTAGATTTTCATATTTCTGTGAATAGAGTTTTTTGTAATATTCGTTAAGGATTTTTTTGAATTTCTGAGGAGTCTATTGTCATTTTTCCTCTGTCATTTCTGATTAATAAAATTATGGATTTTACTATTTTATTTCTGGTTAGGTTACCCAAAGGTTTATCTATTTTATTTACCTTTTTAAAAAACCAACTTTTTGATTTATTAATCTGTTGTATAATCCTTTTGTTTTCAATATCATTTAATTCTGCTCTAATTTTAGTTATTTATTTTCTTCTGCTGGGTTTGGAGTTGGAATGTCCTTTCTTTTCCAGTTGCTTGAGATTAAGTCTCATTAAGTTGTTGACTTCCTCTCTTTCTGTTCTCTTGAGGAAGGCTTGCAATGGTATAAATTTTCCTCTTAGGACTGCCTTTGTGGTATCCCAGAGGTTCTGGTAATTCATGTGTTCATTATCATTTTGTTCCAAAAACTTGGTAATTTCTTTATTAATCTCATCTATGACCTAGCTATCATTCAGCATAAGGTTTTGTAGTTTTCATATTTTTGTATGAGTATGCAGATTCCTGTTGTTACTGAGTTCAACTTTTATTCCATTATGGTCTGAGAAGATACAAGGAATAATTTCTATTCCTTTAAATTTGCTGAGGTTAGTCTTGTGTCCTAAGTTGTGATCAATTTTCAAGGCTGTTCCATGGGCTGATGTTAAGAATGTGTATTCAGTTTCGTTAGGATGAAATGTTCTCTAGATGTCTGTTAAATCCAATTGTTGAATGATTAAGTTTAAGTCCAAAATTTCTTTGGTGAGTTTCTTATTGGAGGATCTATCCAACACTGCCAAAGGGATTTTAAAATCTCTGACTATTATGGTGTCGGAGGAATATGAAGTTGCTCATGTCTGTTAGGTTCTCTCTTATAAATTGAGGAGCATTCTGGTTGGGTGCATAAATGTTAATAATTGAAATCTCATCATGTTGGGTGTTTCCATGGACAAATATGAAGTGACCATCCTTGTCTTTCCTTACTTTTGTTGGTTTAAAGCCTATTCTATCTATGAGTAAAATTGCAACACCTGCTTTTTTTCTGATTTCCATTGGCCTGAATTATAGATGTCCATCCCTTCACCCTGAGTCTATATTTATCTTTTCAGGCAAGATGAGATTCTTGTATGCAACAGATGTTTGGTCTGAGTTTCTATATCCAGTCAGCCAATCTGTGCCTCTTTAGAGGACAATTTAAGACATTCACATTAATTGAGAGTATTGATAATTCTGGTGGTATTCTGGGTGTCGAGTTTTTGAAAGTCCAGTGGATGTTTTTAATCCTTTCACCACTTTGGAAGTTGGGATTTGATCAAAAGATTCTGAGTGAGTTTACTTTGGTAGTAGAGCATTGTGCTGGTCATTGTGGAGGATGTATCTGAGAATATCCTGGAGAGGTGATTTAGTTATGAAAAATTTCTTCAATATGCAATTATCATTAAAGTATTTAATTTCTCCATAATAAATGAAACTCAGTTTACCTGGATACAGGATCCTGGGTTGAATGTTGTTTTGTTTTAGGAGGTTGAAGGTCAATAACCATCTGCTTTTGACTTCATTGGCATATTTTTATGAGGTATCATGTTAACAAATATCCTTATGTTAATCTAGCTTTTCTTTGGAAATTACTTCATCATGTATTATTCTTTTCAAAAAGATGTAAATGCATACTATTGATTTTTGTTTTTTGAGATGGAGCCTCAAGTTGTTCCCCTGGGTAGAGTGCTGCGGCATCACAGCTCACAGCAACCTCCAACTCCTGGGCTCAAGCGAGTCTCCTGCCTCAGCCTCCCAAGTAGCTAGAACCACAGGCGCCCACCACGATGCCCGGCCATTTTTTGGTTGCAGACATCATTGTTGTTTGGCGGGCCTGGACTGGGGATTCAAACCTACCACCTTAGGTGTAGGTGGCTGGCGCCTTAGCCGATTGAGCCACATGCACCGAGCCTTTTTTTTTTTTTGAGACATAGTCTTACTATGTCGCCCTCAGTAGAGTCCGAGTGCTGTGGCATTACAGCTCACAGCAACCTCCAACTTTTGGGCTCAAGCGATTCTCTTGCCTCATCCTCCCTAGTAGCTGGGACTATAGGCATCTACCACAATGCCCAGCTATTTTTATTTTTTGTTTGATTGTTTAGCAGGTTCGGGCTGGGTTAGAACCCACCAGCCTGATTGCATGTGGCTGGCATTCTAACTGCTGAGCTATTGGTGCTGAGACCATACTATTCAATTTTATTCTATATTCAGGCATTGAATAAGCATGAAGATTCCCCTTTTATACTTTATCATTTTTTAATTTATTATGAGTACTTGATAGTTGTATATCTTTTTTTTTTTTTTTAAACAGAATCTCCCTCTGTTGTCCAGGCTGCAGTGCCATGGCATCATCGTAGCTCACTGCAACCTCAAACTCCTGGGCTTACGTGACCCTCCTGCCTCAAGCTCCTCAATAGCTGGGACTACAGGAGTGTACTGCCATGTCTTATTTATTATTATTTTTTTTTTATAGAGATAGGGTCTCACTTTTGCTCAGGACAGTCCAGCACATGTGATGTGTTGATACAGTCTTGTGAATTAGTGAAATCAGTATAAGTTTCTGTGTTATGGTTGATACCTCTGTCATGATCTTGCTGTTTAGCACCTACAATGTGAAAGGCACCATGTAAGTTCTTGCTAAGACAAATGAAGACACAGCACAGCCACAACTTCAAACCTACAAGTACATGTAAGTTTACCAAAGTGAGAGGGACATCCAGGAAGAGTACAGGAAGGTCTACAGTGGGGTTACACAATCTGCCCCCAACCCTCATTCTATGCTCTCCATCTCAGGGGCCTCTCAATGCCCCCCCATCACCAAGATCACTGACCAATAGGGCAAGCACACATTCTGATCTTTCACCCTAGAAATGTTTGTTCTTTTCCTACTTCCCTTGATTAGCAATGACTCATCCTTTCTCACTCAGGTCCAATATTCCTATTTCAGGGAAGCTTCCTCTGTCTACCTTCCCAGACTAAATTGGTCCTCAATGACTTCCCCCCCCCTTCTTAACATTTTCTAAGCATTAATAAGATGAACCATTTTACTCTCATGAAAA
Organism: Galagoides demidoff; assembly: GCA_963574575.1. Classification (NCBI taxonomy): domain Eukaryota; kingdom Metazoa; phylum Chordata; class Mammalia; order Primates; family Galagidae; genus Galagoides; species Galagoides demidoff. The sequence goes on along the minus strand of CAUYQV010134131.1, from coordinate 7,588 downwards.
ATGTAAACATTTATTTGCAAGCCTAAAATTTGCCTTTTAATTTTTTTTAAGGATGGTTTGCTTTATATAAGCTGTGAACATTTTTTGTTTTCTCTGTAGCTGAGCCTGGAGTACATTGGCATCATAATAGTTCACTGCAAGCGCAACTCCTGGACTCAAGTGATCTTCCCACCTCAGCCTCCCAAGTAGCTAAGACTACAGGCTGTCCAATTTTTATTTATTTTTATTTTTTTATAGAGACAGGATCTTTCTGTGTTTCTCAGGCTGATCTTAAACTTCTGGGCTGAAGCGTTCTTCCCACCTTGGCCTCCCAAAGTGCTAGGATTACAAGCATGGGCCAACTTTGGACATTTTTAATCAAATGCATCAATTATGTATTTTGCAAATTAACCCTGCTGGTTTTAATACAATACATCCCATTTTATTTTTTAAAAATAAAATAAAAAGAATGCATTTTCTAAATCACAAATCTATACTGCACTTTGGGAGAGTTATGTGTCAAAAATAATTGCATAAAAGCCACACAATAATAATAATAACAACAGTAGCCGTCATTTATTGAGATACTACTATATGGAAATGTATTTTTAAATCTCACAAATAAGGTAATAGTAATATTCACTTTTAGAAAGAAACAAATAAGGAACTGGGAGTTAACCATCACGTCACTAGAAGCATTTGATCGCAGAATAAAGGCTGTTTGGGTATGTCCCAAAACATGTGTATGTCCCTTTCACACTGTAGGTGCTAAATCCACATCTTAATCACATCTATAGAGCTGTTAGAATAAAGGAAGTGTGGGGATTACCAAGAAGAAGACACAAAATGTCTTCTATTATTTTAGAAGGCTTGTACCAAAGAAATATTTATTGAGTAAATGATACAAAGGCAAATATTTCAGCTAAATTAAAAGAAGTCTGAATAATAAAATGCATTTAACATAAGTACTAGTTGGTTGACTTAATCAGTCTTTAAAGGGACTCTATAGATGGGAGGGACATGACATAAAATTATTATGAGATGAGGTGTCAGTTGGCTGTTTGTTGAATGATACTTTTGCCTCCTTCCCCAGCAGACACACCAGCTTACATGGAAGCAGAAAACCACACAGAATTATCACAATTTCTCCTCTTGGGTCTCTCAGAAGATCCTGAACTGCAGCTTGTCTTCCTGGGGCTGTTCCTGTCCATGTACCTGGTCACAGTACTTGGGAACCTGCTTATCCTCCTGGCCATCTGCTCTGACTACCACTTGCACACCCCGTGTACTTCTTCCTCTCCATCCTGTCCTTTGTTGACATCTGTCTCACCTCCACCATGGTTCCAAAGATGCTGGTGAACATTCAGACACACAGCAAAGACATCTCCTACCTAGGATGCCTCACCCAGTTGTATTTTTTCATGATGTTTGGTGGTCTTGATAATTTTCTTCTGACTGTGATGGCCTATGACCGGTTTGTGGCCATCTGTCACCCCCTGCACTACATGGTCATCATGAACCCATGCCTCTGTGGGCTCCTGGTTCTGATGTCTTGGATCATCATCTCCCTGGTTGCCTTGGTTCATGTTCTACTGATCATGAGGCTGACCTTCTCCATAGGCACTGAAATTCTACATTTCTTCTGTGAACTGGCTCAGCTACTCAGGGTGGCCCATTCTGATACCCTCATCAGTAACATCTACTTGTATGTCACGACTCCATTGCTATGTGTGTTCCCCATCATAGGGATCCTCTTCTCTTATTCTAAGATTGTCCCCTCCTTAATGAGGATGTCATCCACGTCAGGCAAGTTTAAAGCATTTTCCACCTGTGGGTCTCGCCTCTGTGTAGTCTGCTTGTTCAATGGAACAGCTCTTGGGGTCTACCGTAGTTCTGCTGTGGCCCATTCTTCCCAGAGAAGCTCCATTGCATCAGTGATGTACACAGTGGTCACCCCTAAGCTGAACTCCTTCATCTATAGCCTGAGAAACAGGGATGTGAAGGGGGCCCTGGGAAGACTCCTCAGCAGAGCAGCCTTTTGCCTGTGACACACAGATCACTGGTTCAGAACTCAGTGGATAACATGAGCCCTAAGGCAAATGTGAATTTAAACATCCTCTTTTCCTTCCCCCAAGACATGTTTCATGCCTTTTATTATCAAAACACTTGTGTTTCCCTTTTCCCTGTTTTAATGTTACTTTTATTCAAAACTCCCTGTTCAATTCCTTTTTGATTTTTCTTCACTATATGCTGTCTAGAAACTTCCATCTTTAGGCCAGGCTCAGTGACTCATGCCTGTAATCCCAGCATTTAGGAGGCCAAAGGGTGAGTATCACTTGAGCTCAGGAGTTCAAGACCAGCCTGGGCAAGAGTGAGACCTCATCTCTACAAAAAATAAAAAAATTAGCTGGGTATGATGCATGCCTACAGTTCCAGCTACTCTGGAGGATGAGGTAGGAAGAGAGCTTGAGCCCAGGAGTTTGAGGTTTCAGCAAGCTGTAATGATGCCAGTGCACATTAGGCTGGGTGACAGAGCAGGACCCTGTGGAAGAAATAAAAAAGAAGAAAGAAAGAAAGAAAAGAAGAAAGCAAGAAAGAGAAAGGAAGGAAGGAAGAAAGGAAGGAAAGGAAGAAAAAAAAAAAGAAAGAGGTAGAAAGAAAGAAAAAGGAAAGAAGAAAATAGTTCCATCTTTGGTCAGTTTTCTTACAGTCATTCTTAGATTTCTCCTTCAGTGTTTATGGCACTTTTCACATCAAGCGCTGACATAACCACTTCAAAATTTACATTCAAGAAGAGGGGAAGGGGAAAGGGATAAGGGGCTCAGTAAGTCCCTGCCTAATGAATACAATGTAGGGGTATATGACACACCTTCTGGGTGAAAGACTCAAATACCACTGGGTACTTTTTCTAACAATGCTGACAATGTAACCTAAATGTAACCTAATCATATTACCTGAAATAAAAAAAAAAATTCTTTTGAACAGTGGATATTCCTTACCTTAGTTTTAACTTTGTTATTTTCCCCATCTAGGAAATGAAATGAAAATCATTTCAGTGTTCACAATATCCGGACTGTGTTGTTGCTTTACATGTATGAATTTATTTAATAATGAAAACATTTCTTTGAGCTATTTTCTCTCATTTATCTTTCCATCAAAGAAAGAGACTGAGATTGAGGTGAACTATATCCTGGGAACCTGACAGTTCACCCATACTATCTCTTTGCTGTCCTGCTGTCCAGAAGAACTGGGAAGTGACTTTCAACTTCAGATTCAGAATTTAGATTTGAAAGCTCGCCCATTCAGATGGTTCCTAGCAATGCACTGCTCAGGATAGCTCAGACCTGGTATCTCTGTAGGCCATGTTTCTTGGCCATTTGTCTTTTTCTGCAGAAGTCAGAGTTGTGGTCTCCAGGAGCACAAACTCCCCCAAGTGCCTCCCTGAGGGTGATCTTGGCCAGTGCCACCTTTGTTCCAACTCTATCTGTGGACCCGTGTATTCTATATATTGGGAAAACTCTATATATTGGAAAAACATGTTGCAGTTTTTCACTGATTTAGTGTACATACCACATCCTGAAAATTATGGACCAAGCCTTTCCATTTTCTTCAAATGCCTGCAATAAATATAATCTCTTTGAAATAAAAAAAACCTCTCATATCTTCCATTAAAGACTTTTTAAAACTCTCCATACTTCATAATCGTTTAGGTTATGTTTTACCTCTGTCCTTCAGGTTCCTGATAAACTTTACAGTTGGTTTGTATTTGTCACCTCTATTTCTTCAATACTCATTCTTTTATTTATTTATTTTCCTTGAGTCAGGGTCTTCCTCTGTCACCAGGGCTTGAGCACAGTTACATCATCATAGCTCACTGTAGCCTTAAACTCCTGGGCTGAAGTGATCCTCCTGCTTCAGCCTTCCAAGCAGCTGGGACTACAGGAGTGCCACTACACCCAGCAAATCATTCTCTTTTGTAGAGACAGGGTCTAACTCTTGCTCAGACAGGTAAAAATCATTCTTTAACCCACTCCACTTGGATTATTTCTGACTCTATATTTCCATCTATTTATTTATTATAGTCTATTTGTCTTCATTTACATATGTTCACGGTGAACAAGTGCAATTTTGCTACAATGATTTTATCCTTTTTACAGCTGAATCATATTTCATTGTGTATATAGACAGTGTTTTCTTTATCTAGTCCTCCACTGATGGACACTTAGGTTGATTTCTTTGCTATCACAAATAGTGCTGTGAAAAACATACAAGTGATGATATATTTTTATATATTGATTTTTTTCTTTGGGGTAGATATCCAGTAGTAGAATCATTGGATTTTATGGTGCTTCCATTTTTAGCTCTTTATGAAATCTCCATACTGTTTTCCATAGAGTTTACACTCATTTACATTCACACCAACAGTGCACAAATGTTAGCTTTTCTATATATCCTCATCAACATGTTATTTTTGTGTGTGTCTTTTTTGAAAAAGCCATATTTATTGGTAGGCAATAATATATGATTGTGGTTTTATTTATTTATTTATTTATTTTGAGGCAGAGTCTCACTATGTCATCCTTGGTAGAGTGCCATGGAGTCACAACTCATAGCAACCTCAAACTCCTGGGCTTAAGTGATTCTCTTGCCTCAGCCTCCCTAGTAGCTGGGACTACAGGCACCCTCCATAACATCCAGCCATTTTTTTGTTGCATTTGTCATTGTTGGTTAGCTGGCCTGGGCCGGGTTTGAACCTGCCAACTTCAGTGTATGTGGCTGGTGCCATTAACCACTGTGCTATGGGCGCTCAGCCTATAATTATGGTTTTAATTTGCATTTCTTTGATGATAGCAATATTGAGCATATTTTCATGTTTCTTGGCCATTTGTCTTTTTCTGAAAAATGTCTATTCATGTACTTAGTCCACTTTTTAATGGGGCTATTTTCTTTTGTTGTTGTTGCTGTGACTGAGCTTTTTGAATTCTGAATATTAGTTCCCCTGTCAGATGTATAGTTTGCAAATATTTTCTCCCATTCCGCAGGTTGTCTGCTCACTATGTTACTTATGTCTTTTGCTGTGCAGAAGCTTTTTGTTTAATTAAGATCTATTTGTTTACTTTTTTTTTGTTGTTGCCTGTGCTTTTGAGGTTTTAGTTATGAATTATTTGCCTAGGCCAATTTCCAAAAGAAATTTCCTTAGGAAAAATTTCTAGTGTTTTTATAGTTTCAGGTCTTAAATCTGCAATCCATCTTGAGCTTATTTCTGTATACAGTGAGAGATAGGGTCCAGTTTCATCCTTCTGCACATGGCAACCCAGTTTTCCCAGCACCACTTATTGAGAAGCCTGTCTTTTCTCCAGTGTACGTTCTTGTGAACTTTGTCAAAGATCACTTGGCTGTAAGTATGTAGCTTTATTTCTAGGTTATCTATTCTGTTTCACTTATCTAAGTGTCTATTTTTCTTTCTTTTTAAAGAGATGAGGTCTTAAGTTAGAGTGTAAATGGCATGATCATAGATTAATGCCACTTGAACTCCTGAGTTCAAGTGATCTCCTGTTTCAGCCTCCTGAATAGGTGAAACTTCTGGCACATGCCACCACACTTGGTTAATATTTAATTTTTTTTTTTTTTTTTTTTTTTTTAGAGATAGAGTGTTTCTGTGTTGCCCAGGCTGGTCTTGAAATCTTGGTCTCAAGTAATTCTCCCATCTTGGCCTTCCAAAGTTCTGCAATCATAGGTAAGAGTGACCATCCCTGGCCTGTATGTCTATTTTTAGATCATACTGTTTTGGTTACTGTAGTCTTGGTGTATAATTAAAATCACAATTGTTATGCCGCTAACTTTGTTCCTTTTTGCTAAAGATTGCTTTGGCTATTTGGACTCCTTCTTAGTTACATATGGACATTAGAATTGTTTTTTTGTGAATCTGTGAAAAGTAATATTGGTATTTTGATATAGATTTCACTGAACCTGTAGTTTGCTTTGGGCAGTATGGCCATTTTAACAATATTAATTTTTCCACCACAAACATGCTACAGTATTTTATGTAAGTTATCTATAATTTCTTTCATGAGTGTTTTGTAGTTTTTTCTTGTAGATATCTTTTATATCCTTGGTTAATTATTGTCCTATTTTTTTTCTTTTTTGTAGTTATTGTAAATGGGATTACCTACTTGTTCTGGTTCTCAGCTAGATTGTATTTAGTGTACAGAAATGCTGCTGACTTCTGCATGTTGACTTTGTATCCTGAAATGTTACTGAATTCATTTATCAAACCTAAGAGTTTTTTTGATGAAGTCTTTCGGGTTTTCTAGATTATATCATCAGTGAACAGGATTATTTGGTTGCCTTTTATTTCTTTTTTCCTATTTGATTGCTCAGGTAAGGACTTCAAGTACAATGTTAAATAACCATGGTGAAAGTGGACATCTTTGTCTTGCTCTCTTACTTAGAGAAAAGACTTTCAACTTTTCCAGATTAAGTATGATGTTGGGTGTGGGGTTTTTTGTATTTGGACTTTACTATTTTGAGGTATATTCTTTTTATGCTTAGTTTGTTGAGGATATTCATCATGAAGGAATGCTAAATTTTATTTTTCCTTGTGTTTATTGTACATATCTAGAAGGTGATGAGTCATATATGATTTCTTTAAAACTCAGGTTTTGGTAGCCATGTAATAATTGATAAATTAATGATATCATTATTTTCCTGTGGCCTCAGAAACTCAGCTTTTGTACACCCAATGTGGCCAATTCATGTACAGGTGTATTTTTGATCAAAAGAAAAAATAATTTGTAGAAAATATTTCTTACTGTAATCACTATTCATTAATGCATTTTGCTAATTTCATTTTACTTTTTTTTTTTTTTTGCAGTCTTTGCTGGGGCTGGGTTTGAATTCGCTGCTCTCAGTATGTGGGGCCAGTGCCCTACTCTTTGAGCCACAGGTGCTGTTCAAATTTCATTTTACTTTTTACACCTAATGAATTATCAGATATGCTTATTTGTATTGAATACTTTTTTGTGTGTGTATTGACATGATCATATGTTTTTGTCCTTAATATGTTTATGTGATATATCACATTTATTAATTTTTATATGTTGAACGATCCTTGCATCTCTGGTATAAAACCCACTTGATCTCTTGATCTTTTTGATGTGCTGTTGGATTTGATTTGCTAGTATTTTGTTGAGTATTTTTGTGTCATCAGGGGTGTTGATCTGTAATCTTCTTCTTCTTCTCCTTTTTTTTTTTTTTGGTTGTGTTTTTGTCTGGTTTTGGTATCAGAGTAATCTTGCCTCATAGAATAAGTTAAGGAGAATTCACTTCCCTTTGATCTTTTGGCATTAGACTCTCAGAATCTGACTGGCTGTGGGCCTGCAGACAGAGAGGGCCAGACCCTATTTAGGTGGGCAGCATGGGGAGTGTGGTCTGGTCATGGCTCAGCCGCATCATAGTCCATTTCAGAGCAATTCAAACTGTCTTAAGTGTACTGTTCAGAAAACCTGGTTCCATTAAGTTGTTGACTTCCTCTCTTGAGGACGGCTTTCAACACTATAAATTTCTTTCTTAGGACTGCCTTTGCAGTATCCCAGAGGTTCTGATAGTT
>CAUYQV010134130.1:0-10331 GCA_963574575.1 Galagoides demidoff | reverse complement strand
GGGATCACCTCTATGGTTTATCTCACAAGGGTACAAGTGAATCTTTCTAAAAGTAGAATATAAACATCTTAACACAATAACTAAGAAAATGACATGAAGGCTAAGTTAACCAGTTTGATGAAAATGTTTCAAATTATATATGAAAACACCACACTGTACCCCATGATTGCATTAATGTACACAGCTATGATTTAATTAAAAAAAAGATTTTTCTACTTTTCTTATCTTTCCCACACAAATTTCTCAAATAGCAACTGTGATATACACCCTCTTTTTTTTTTACATCTTATATAATTTTATTTTCAATTTTCTTTATATACATTTATTATTTTTTATTTATCTGATCTGTTTTATTCTTTGAAAATTTGTATTCCATTTATGGGACACAGCTTCACTCTAAGGCTTGGGTTGGGGTGTTACAGTATTGGTCTAGTTCAAGGAGATCTTCATCCCCTGCTCTAGGGGATCCTTATAGCTTTGACCTTTAGAAGGATGCTATTGGTAAGTCCCTACTGTGACATACTGGTGTTTTTTCTTCTCTATTTGGTGGAGGTGGGTCTTATTTTTGCTCAGGATGATAAGAAATGAAGAATATAGAAAAGATATAGTGGAGCTTAGGGGATTGAAGAAGTCAGTTAGGAAATTTAAAGATGCAATATAAAGCATCAATAACAGATTAGACTGTGGAGAAGAAAGAAGGGGTTCCTGACCTCAAGGAACTCACACATCCCAGCCTCCCAAGGATAGGAATTGAGGGTGTGGGTTAAAGCACCTTCCTGAATATCACTATTACTCCCATCTCTCTCTTTCTAGTCTTCTCTTCTTTTTGTCAAACTTTCCTTTTACTCTTCCCTTCTTTTTCTTTTCTCTCTTTCTATCTTTTCTCCCTTATTGCTCTTTACTCTTATCTCCCTTTTGATCCTATATACCAAAGGCCACTTCAACACCCAAGCACAGAGAAAAAGTCATTTTAAGAGAAGGGGGAGGTGAAAGGAAAAAGTAGAGGAAGGAAACAGACAAGAAGGAAACACTCATGAGGAGGAACCAACAGAAAAATCCTGGCAACATGAAAAACCAGAATAGAGTAACACTCCTAAGGGGTCATAAGCTAGGTTCTACAGAGTATTCCACCTATAAAAAAAATTATAGAAATGACAGAAAGGAAATTTAAAATATGGATAGTAAAAACAATGAAGGAAATTGCTGAGAACATGGAAAATAACCAAAAGGAAATCCAAAAACAGAATCAAATAAGAGATGAAAGATATGAAGAATATAGAAAAGATATAGTGGGGTGTAAGGAATTGAAGGAGTAAATTGGGGAATTTAAAGATGCAATTGAAAGCATCAATAATGGGTTAGGCCATGGAGAAGAAAGAATCTCAGAGTTAGAGGATAAAGCTCTTTAGATAAAACAGGCAGTTAAAGAGGCTGAAAAGAAAAGAGAGAAAGCAGAACATTTACTCAGAATTATAGGACTTTACAAAACATTCAAACATATGAATTATAGGTATCCCAGGAGGGGAAGAAGAATGCCCCACAGGAATGGAAGCCCTACTGGAGGCTATCATAAATGAAAATTTCCCAAGTATCACCAAAGATTCCAACATACTCCCTTCAGAGGGATATCAAAACCCAGGTCATCGCAACTCAAACAGAGCTTCTCTAAGACACAGTCATGAACATGTCCAAAGTCAAGACAAAAGAGAAAATTCTGCAAGCAGCCAGGAACAAATACCAATTGACCTATGGGGCAAATTCATCAAGGTGACAAAGGATTTCTCAACCGAAATTATTTAAGCCAGAAGAGAATGCTCAGGTACCTTCTTAAATAAAACAATTTTCATCCCAGAGTTCTATATCCTGCTAAGCTAAGCTTTAAAATTGGTGCAGAAACCATTTACTGATACTCAACACAACAAGACCAGCTCTACAGGAAACACTTAGACCTATTCTCTACACTGACCATCACGATGGACCACCAGCAAAGCAAACACCCAGAAACTAAAAAATAAAACCTATCTTCCACAATGATGCAAAGGATAAAACTAAGCAATAAACTTTCATAAAATTAGGTGAATAGAACCCTACCACACTTATCATTTCTCTCAAAAAATGTAAATGGCTTGAATTCCCCACTGAAGAGGCACAGATCGACTGATTGGGAAAAAAAAAAAGCACAAGTTATCCATATAATGTTTTCAGGAAACACACTTAGCCTCAAAGGACAAAACAAAACTCAGGGCAAAGGGATGGAAAATGATATTTTGGGCAAATGGAAATCAGAAAAAAGGGAGGGTCACAATCTTATTTTCAGATACAAGTGAATTTAAAGCAACTAAAGTCAAAAGAGACAATGATGAACACTTCATTCTGGTCAAGGGAACAATAAAACAAAAAGACATTTCAATTCTAAATATTTGTGCATCCAACTTAAATGCTCCTAGATTTATGAAACAGATCTTAGTTGGTCTGAGTGATGTGATATCCTATAACACCATAATATCAGGGGACTTTATGCTTCTTACAGAGCCAGAAAGATCCTCTAAATAGAAACTAAACAGACACAAGGGACTTAAATAAGATGCTAAAACAATTATGCTTAATAGACATATATAGAACACACCATCCCCAAACTAAGGAATAGATGTTCTTCTCATCAGTTCATGAAACATTCTCCAAAATAGATCATATCCCAGGACACAAATCAAACCTCAAAAAAAATCAAAAGAATTGAAATCATATCATGTATCTTGTTATACACAAGAAAATAAAGGTGGAACTCAACTCCTACAAACTTTTCATCACCACACAAAGGCCTGGAAACTAAGCAGCCTTATGCTGAATGACACAAGAGTCAAGGAAGAGACAAAGAAAGAAATCATTAACTTCCTCAAACATAACAACAATGAAGATACAAGTTACCAAAATGTGTGAGACACTGCAAAAATAGTTCTAAGAGGAAAATTCATGACATTAGAGGCCTATATCTGAAAAACAGAAAAAAAGCACATCAACAACCTAGAAAATCATCTTAAGGAAATTGAAGAGGAAGAGCAATTCAGTCCCAAACCCACCAGAAGAAAAAAACAACCAAAATTAAATCAGAAATAAATGCGATTGAAAACAAAGGAACCATTCAGAAAAATAATGAAACAAAATGTTTGTTCTTCAAAAAGATAAATTGGCCAAATAAACCATTGTCCAGATTAACTAGAAACAAAAAAGTCAAATCTTTAATAACCTCATCAGAAACAAAAAGGGGGAAATAACAACTGATCAAACAGAAATAAAAGAGATTATTTCTGACTACTACTACAAAAAAATCTACACCCAGAAATTCAACAATGTGGAGGAAATGAACCAACACCTGGAATCACACCATCTCCCTAGACTTAACCAGGAAGAAACAGATCTCTTGAATAGACCAATATCAAGCACTGAGATTGAAGAAACAATAAAGCAGCTTTCAACAACCAAAAAAATCCCCAGACCAGCTGGCTTCACACAAGAATTATATCGGGCCTTCGAAGATGAGCTTTTATCTATACTGCAGAACCTACTCCAAAATATTGAGAAGGAAGGAACCTTCCTCAACATGTTCTATGAAGCAAACATCACCCTGATTCCCAAACCAAGAAAAGACCCAACTAAAAAGAACTACAGATCAATTTCACTAATAAATAATGCAGAAATACTCAACAAAATCTTAGCTAACAGATTGCAGCTGTATATTAAAAAATTATGCATTATAATCAGTTAGGCTTTATCTGAGGGATGCAAGGCTTGCTTAAAATATGCAAATCCATAAATGTAATTCACCATATCAATAGAAGCAAAACAAAAGACCATATGATCCTCTCAATAGATTCAGAAAAAGCATTTGATAGAATTCATTATCCTTTCCTAACAAGAACACTTAAAATAAAATAGGCATAGATGGCACATTTCTTAAACTGATTGAAGCCACCTATGACAAACTCACAGCTAATATCATACTGAATGGAGTAAAACTGAAAGCTTTTCCAGTTAGAACAGGAATCAGACAAGGATGTCCACTATCACCACTACTATTCAACACAGTTCTGGAAGTTCTAGCCTATACAATCAGGCAACAGAAGAATATCAAGGACATCCAAATGAGGACAAAGGAGGTGAAATTCTTGCTCTTTGCTGATGATATGATCTTATACTTAGAAAACCTCAGAGAGTTGACCACACAACTACTGGAAGTGATCAAGAAATACAGTAATATCTCTGTATAAAATCTGTATATCTCTTGTATAAAATCAATGTCCACAAATCAGTAGCCTTTGTATATGCCAATAACAGCCAAGTTGAGAAGCTAAACAAAAACACAATTTCCTTCACAGTAGCGTCAAAGAAAATGAAATACTTAGGAGTATACCTAACAAAAGAGGTGAAGGACCTTTACAAAGAGAATTATGAAACCCTAAGAAAAGAAATAGCAGAAGAATTAACAAATGGCTCTTGGTTGGGAAGAATAGATATTGTTAAAATATCTGTTCTATCCAAAGCAATCTACAGATTCAATGCAATCCTCATTAAAATATGAAAAAATAGTACCTCATTTTGTATGGAACTAGAAAAAATCTCATGTGGCCAAGGTTATTTGTATTAATCAAAGCTGGAGGCATCACTGTACCAGACTTGAGGTTATATTAGAAGTCCACAATGATCAAACACAGTATTGGCACAAAAATAGGGACATAGACACATGAAACATAATAGAAAACCAGAGATGAAACCATTCTCATATAGCCATCTGATCTTTGATAAAGCAAACAAAAGCATACAGTGGTGAAAAAATTTCTAGTCAACAAATGATGCTGGGAAACTGGATAACCACATGTAAAAGACTGAAACTGGACATGCATCTTTACCACTTACAAAAATTATCTCAAGATGGATAAAATATTTAAATCTAAGGCATGAAATAATAACTGTCTTAGAAGAAAGTGTGGGAAAAACTCTTGATGAAGTCACAGTGGAGAAAGATTTATGATGAAGACTTTAATAGCAATCACACCAACAAAAATAAACAAATGGAACTTAGTGAAGCTGAAAATCTTCTGCACAGCTATGGACACAAGTAAAACAGAAAGACAACCTTCAGAATGGGAAAAGATATTTGCACAGTATGAATCTGACAGAGGCCTGATAACTAGAATCTACAGAGAACTTAAAGTAATCAACAAAAAAAGAGTAAACAATTCCATCTACAAAGCAAACATGAACAGAACCTTCTTTGAGGAAGATGGACAAATGGCTGACAAACATTTGAAAAAATGCTCATCTTCCCTAATCATCAGAGAAATGCAAATCAAAACCACCCTGAGATATCATTAATCCCAATAAGAATAGCCCACAAAGACATCACAAGCTGCAGATGCTGGTGTAATGTGGAGAGAAGTGAACACTTTCACACTTTTAGTGGGACTGCAAACTAGTACAAACTCTTTGGAAAGAAGTATGGTGAATCCTCAAAGAACTCATATTAGACCTCCCCTTTGATCTTGCAATCCCTTACTAGGCATCTACCCAGAAGAAAAAAAATCATTTTATCACTAGATTGTTTATTGCAGTTTAATTTACAATTGCCAAAATATGGAAACAACTTAAATGCCCACCAACCCAGGAATGGATTAACAAGTGGTATATGTATACCATGGAATACTACAGCCATTAAAAGATGGAGACTTGGGTGGTGCCTGTGGCACAGTGGGTAGGGCTCCAACCCCATATATTGAGAGTGACGAGTTCAGACCGAGCTCTGGCTAAACCACTACCAAAAAATAGCCAGGCTCTGTGGTGGGTGCCTGTAGTCCCAGCTGCTCTGGAGGCTGAGGCAAGAGTTGGAGGTTGCTGGGAGCTGTGACGCCAGGGCACTCTACTGAGGGCAATAAAGTGAGACTCTGTCTCTACAAAAAAAAAGATGGAGACTTTACATCTTTTGTATCACCCTGGATGGCATTGGGATACATTCTTTTAAGGCTAAGTAAAGCATCACCAAAATGAAGAAGTAAGAATCCAATGTAGTCAATACTAACGTGAAGCCATTAGATGACTAATACACATCCACATAAAAGAAAAACTCAAATCAATTCAAGGTGGGGGGCAGGAGAACAAGGGAGCTGGAAGGGAGATGGCCACAATGTTAGGGTGTATGGTACACCCTCTTGGAAGGTGACAAAATGTGACAAATCATATTAGGGACTCTGCCTAACAAATGCAAGGATTGTAACCTAATTTTTGTACCCTCAAATTAACCTGAAACAAAAAAGAAAAAAGCAATACATATATGAATTTTGTCCGGAAAGTATCCAGCCATGGTTACCATAATTTTTCATGGTAATGATGGCTGGATACTTTCTGGACAGTCCTTCTAATACAAACTCAAATACTCACCTACAGTAGGATGGGTAAACAAACTGTGGAATAGTCACACCATGGAATAGTATGATACATAGTATTCAAAATGAATGGAATATTGTCACATGCTACAACATGGAGGAATCCTATGGACATAATGTTGAATGCAGGAAGCAATATGAACCATAGTAATAAAGTATTCTTCCATTAAAATACAATTAAAAATAAACTAATATATGATGTTAGAACAGTTCAGAACAGTTTTTCCCCCGGGAATGGGGAAGAGAGAGAATAGTGTTTGAAAGGAGCAGGAAGGTGGCTTCTTGGTTGCTGGTTACATGGGTGAGTTTCCTTTGTGAAAATTGATTGACTTGTGCCTTTTCTTATTCAGTTGACTCTTGAATGACATGCCTTTGAACTGCACAGGTTCACTTATAGGAAGACTTCTGAGACAGCAAGACCAACTGCTTCTCTTCCTCATCCTCAGCCTCTTACAGATTAAGAGGATGAAGATGAAGAACTTTATGCTCATCTACTTTGACTTAATAAATAGTAAATATATTTTCCTATTTCTTATTTATTTTTTAAAATATATTTTATATTTTTGTGATTTTCTTAATGTTCTCTCTAGTTTACTTCATTGTAAGAATACATTATATAAAACATAACCTACAAAATCTGTTAATCAACTGTTTACATTATTGGTAAGGCTTTTGGTTAATAATATGCTATTAGTAGTAAATTTGGGGGGGACTTGAAAGTTATACAGAGGATTTTTTCTTTTCTTTGTTTTTTTATTAGATCATAAGTGTGTACATTACTGCATTTATGGGGTACAATGTGCTGATTTTATATAACATTTGGAATGTTTACATAGAACTAGTTAACATAGCCTTCGCCTCACTTATTTTATTGTTGTGTTTAGACATTTATACTCTACTATTAATATATTTGACATGTACCCTTGCAATATGCACAGTAGGTGAGGTCCCACCGATTACCCTCCCGCCACCTGTCTACCCCTCTCCTCTCCCCTCGCCCTCCTCTTCTCTTCTTTCTGGGCTATAATTGTGTTATATCTTTTGTATGAAAGTGTAGGTGATTGTATATTGATTTCATAATAGTATTCAGTACATTGGGTATTTTTTCCATTCTTGAGATACTTTACTAAGAAGAATATGATCCAGCTCCATCCATATAAACATAAGAGGTAAAGTCTCCATCTTTTTTATGGCTGCATAGTATTCCATGGTATACATATACCACAATTTGTTAATCCATCAATGGGTCGATGGCCACTTGGGCTGATTCCATGACTTGGCAATTATGAATTGGACTGCAATTTTGACTGTGCAAGGTCCCCCCTAAAACCTGCATGTTGTTCAAGCATCAATAGTACATGAAGTTTATAAAACATTTTACTTTTACTGTTGTATGGAGAATGGCCTGTAGGTGGCGTGAGTGAATACAGGAAGATCAGGTAGAAGGCTTTGGGAGATGAAAGAGACTGAATAGCACTAGACTGATAGATTATATAGATTAAAATCTCTTTCTCTTGTTTGGTCTTGTCTTCTTTTCTTCCTCCCTTTCTTCTTCTCTTCCTCTCTTTTTCTCTTTCTTTCTAGACAGAGTTTCCCAGGCTAAAGTGCAGTGGCATCATCATAGCTCACTGCAACCTCAAACTCCTAGGTTCAAGTCATCCTCCTGCCTCAGCCTCCCAAGCAGCTGGGACCGCAGGCATATACTGTCATGCTTGGCTAATTTTCCTAGTCTTTGTAGAGATGGGGTCTCACTACATTGCCCAGATTGGTCTTGAACTCCTGGCCTCAAGTGATCCTTCTGCCTTGGTTTCCCAAAGTGATAGGATTACAGACATGAGCTAAATTAAAATTTCTAAAAAAATTTCCAAAAGAATAAGAATGGATGGCTCAGCACCTGTGGCTCAAGTGGCTAAGGCGCCAGCCACATACACCTAAGGTGGCAGGTTCGAATCCAGCCCAGGCCTGCCAAACAACAATGATGGCTGCAACAACAACAACAAAAAGTGCCAGGAATTGTGGCAGGCACCGGTGGTCCCAGGCACTTGGGAAGTGGAGGCAGTAGACTCGCCTGAGCCCAGGAGTTGGAGGTTGCTGTGACCTGTGATGCCATAGTACTGTACCCAGGGGGACAGCTTGAGGCTCTGTCTCAAAAAAAAAAAGAATAAGAATGGAATACGTAACTTCTGAACCCAGTAGAAGAAAAAACTGAAATAAAGAAAAAAAATTCAAAACAAGACAAGGAAGGAGAGGAAAAAAATATATAGAAAAGGAGGAACAAACAGCTCAAAATAAGTCCAAACATACCAAGAAGTGCAGATGGTCTAAATATGCACTATTCAATACCGTGGTCACACACCGTAGAGAATGCTGTGCTGTGGAGCCCTTGGGATATGGATGATTTGAGCTGGCATGTATTATTAAAATGAACTCCAGAAGCTGGGCATGTTGGCTTGTGCCTGTACTTCTGATTACTTGGGAGGCTGAGGCAGGAAGATCTATAGGTCAGGGGGGTAATATAACAAGACCCCTTCTCTAATAAAAAACAGAGAAAAATGAAAATGAACTGTAGAATTAGAAGACCTGGAATGAAAGATAAGTGAAGGTAAAACATTTTATTAATAGTTTTATATATTTTTTTATTAAATCACAGCTGTGTACATTAATGTTTATTGCAGCCCAATCCATAATTTCTAGGTCATGGAAGAAGCCCAAGTGCCCATCAATCCATGAATGGATCAATAAATTGTGATATATGTATACCATGGAATACTATGCAGTCATAAAGAAAGGTGGAGACTTTATCTCCTTCATGTTTACATGGATGGAGCTGGAAAATGTTCTTCTTAATAGTTTTATATTAATTACATTTTGAAATGTTAATATTTTGAATATGTAAGGTAAGTTGTTAAATAAAATATACTATTAAAACTTGTTTCACCATTTTTTAAAACTTTTTAATTCTGGCTACTAGACAATTTTAAATTACATAAACAGCTCACCTTATAGTTCCATTGGACAACACTGGTCTAAATATCCCAGTTACAAGACAGATATTATTAGACTGGATAAGAAAACTTAAAATTTAGCATGTGTTGTTTATATTTAACAAAAAAGATAAAACAATTTACCAGTTAAAGGCTTTAAGTTGTCAGAAAGAAAGCTGATTTAACAATGTTATTGTCAGATAACATAGAGTTTAATGTAAACAGCAGTACTAGAAATAACTAGGTCTCTGCCTTGAAAATACAATAATTTAGATGTGTATGCACTTAAAAAGATAGTCTCAAAATAAATGAAGCAAAGATGAACAGAGTACTCAAATCATGTACATAGTCTGAATTGAAATGTGCACTTAGTGTAAAATGCTTCATAGACCTGAACCTCAAAAAAGAAGAAGAATGTAAAAAAAAACACCTTACAGTAGACAAGCACGCCATCTAAGTGGAAGTTTTTCTAAGCATTTCTCTTAGCAATTGAAAGCTCAGGCACAGAAAAAGTTAGTAAGGATATAGACTTAAATAATAGAATGAACAAGCTTGATCTTATGGCTACATATATGAAATATGCATTGAACCATCACAATATACACATTAAAGAATACTTGGGGAGCTGGTGGGAATGTAAAATAGTGCATCTGCTTTAGAAAATAGTATGGCAGCCCCTAAAAAAATTGGAGTAGAATCACCAAGTGATCCAGCAATTCTACTTTTAGGTATATACCTGAAAGAATTACAAGCAGGGATGAGAACAGATATTTGTTTTTTTTTTTTTTTTTTTTTTTATAAGGAGCAACAATCTTTCCCCCATGGTAGAGTGAAATGGAATAACAGATAATAGCAAACACCAACTCCTGGGATAAATCGAGTCACCAGCCACCGACACCCAACTAGCTAGGAC
>CAUYQV010134129.1:0-44849 GCA_963574575.1 Galagoides demidoff | reverse complement strand
ATTTTTTTCTAAAAAAAAAAAAAAAAAAAAAAAAAAAAGATATAAAAAATAGTGGGATAACAGCCACATGGACCTTATTCATAAATTAGTGTTAAGTTTAAAATGAAAGCAGTAAAATGTGTATTAGCTATAGGTAAATTGGCAAAAGGGTCAGTGATCCAGAAAAGAGCTAAAGGACAAAGAATATTAGGATAAACTTTAGAAAGAACAACTGTGGCTTTAAGAGTAGTAGGTTTATGTTAATTTAGGAACTCTTGGTCATGGCTGGCATTGTGTTTTCTCTTGCCACCCATACCCCAAACCAAAAACTAGCAAAGTAATATCTGTAAATTTTTCTACTATCTTTCAAATGTATTTTAACATTTTAAAAACCAAAAAATACATGGTTTTAAGTTTTTTTCCAAATATGCTATCAGGCCTTAGTTCACAAATTACAGATGAACACTAAGTAAACATGCAAAAAAATAAAATACATTATTCTCTTCCCCTGGGGCGTTGTAGACAGCGATGATGTCAGTGATTCTTGACTGTAAACTCCACTTTCACTGTAAGAGCTGATGTTTGGAGAGGAAGACCGAGATGGGGAATCCATAGTCAAGTCAAGCTTCATTGCAGAATCGGGGCTTTCAAGATCAGAAGTACTGCCACTGAGTTTAGCTCTTTTCTTAGCTGCACTGTTACGAAGAGACCTAAGAGAGCTCTGCATCTAAGAAAAAATGAAAATAATTAATTTTATGACATACATTTTTTACATTAATAAAAGTTACCCTTAGATTTTGAATTCCACTAACTATGCCTAACAGTATCCTCCTGTATTAATAATTGTATAAAAGAAAGTCACTCCCTAACCCTGTATTAACAGTACAAATACACAGATTTTATCACCAGGATATTAATAAAGAACATACTAGATTGTAAGCTCCTTGGGAAGAAAACAATCTCAGCTACTTTCATTCACCATCAAGGTTGTTGGATTTGAACCTGGCCTAGGCCAGCTAAAATAACAACAACAACCGCAACAAAAAATTGCCAGGTTCGAATCCGACAGCCTTGAAGTATGTGGCTGGTGCTGTAACCACTGTGCTATGGGCCAAGCCCTAGCTGGTTTTTTTTTGTTGTTGTTGCAGTTGTCATTGTTGTTTGCCTGGCCTCAGCTAGGTTTGAATGTGCCAGCCTCAGTGTATGTGGCCAGTGCCCTATCAACTGAGCTTAGGGCGTCACCTATTAGTTACACTTTTCATTTAAAAAGGGATAATGTATGAATAGAAAAACTACTAGAAATAGCCGGGTGTTGTGGTGGGTGCCTGTAGTCCCAGCTAGTCGGGAGGCTGAGGCAAAAGAATTGCTTAAGCCCAGGAGTTGGAAGTTGCTGTGAGCTGTGTGACAAGGGCAACAAAGTGAGACTGTCTCTACAAAACAAAAAGAAAAACATAAGAGTATTAATAGTATATTATTCTGGGTAGTGGGATGTATTATGATGAATTTCCTTCCTAATAATTCATGGCATTGTCCACATTTACTATAACAAACATGAATTTGTTTTATAAATAAGAAAAAAATGTTACAGGAGAAAAATACCAACTGTAGCATTATAGAAAAATTACAAATAGTTTTGAATTATTAAAAATATTTCATTCTTGGCTCAGTGCCTGTGGCTCAAGAGGCTAAGGCACCAGCCACATACACCTGAGCTGGTGGGTTTGAATCCAGTCCGGGCCCGCCAAGCAACAACGATGGCTACAACCAAAAAATAGCCAGGTGTTGTGGCAGGTGCCTGTAATCCCAGCTACTTGGGAGGCTGAGGCAGGAGACTCACTTGAGCCCAGGAGTTGGAGGTTGCTGTGAGCTGTGATGCTGTGGCACTCTACCCAGGGGGACAGCTTGAGGCTCTGTCACAAAAAAAAAAAAAAAAAATATATATATATATATATATTTCATTCTTGGGCGGCACCTGTGGCTCAAAGGGGTAGGGCGCCGGCCCCATATACCAGAAGTGGCAGGTTCAAATCTGGCCCCATCCAAAAACTGAAAAAAAAAAAAAAAAAATTTCATTCTAACCTCGTCTTGATCCAAATCTTTATCCCTGAAATTTAACTCTGAAAGATCAATTGTAAGACTATCTTTTTCACGATTCCAAATATCATCAGGCTCTTTCTTTTTGGGTCCCACTGTGCTTAAATCAGCTTTATCAGGCAAAAGGCTTATTCCTCTGGGTATGGGAGGGACAGGCTTTGTCCCATTGAGACCTCGTCGGGAAGACGGTGATCGCACCAAGGCAGGCGTAAGCTGAACCGGAGGTTTTTCTTGAGAATCTTCTCCTGCATGAAAAATACATATTTTACTTTTTCCTTAATTGCTTTTTAATTTTAGAGAAGAGGAAGTAATAGTCACAAGTGTTTGGAATACAGTATATTCAAATAAAAAGAGCACATTACCTTTTGTTAGAAATAAAGATTACCATTTAAAAGGAGAAATAAAAATATACATATCAGTATTTTATAATGAGTATAACAAAAATGTGCCACACAAAATCCTTTTATATTGTATGAAAATATATGCCAAATTAAATTTTTGTTATTTATCTTCATAAATATAAGCATGACTAATATTTGCTGTCATAAAGTCCACAATAAGTTAGAAGGGCTACTTTCCTGGCTTAATCGTATAAGCGACATCTGAATGACTACTATATGCAAAGCTGTAATACTGAACAGTAGGAAGAACAAGCTAAATAAAGTCTCAGCTTGATTGATCCTGTAGAAAAGACCAAGAAGGAAAGACACTAATAGAAGGGAATGAAGGTTCAATGCTAACAGTAATAAAATTGAATGAACATGCAATACATTTATCATTGGTGCTGTAGGGCAGTTTTAAGGGAAAACATCTTAGCTCAATAGCCTCGGATAGAAAAGAAAGTTGGGGCTGGGTATGCTGGCCCAGGCCAAGGCAAGTTCGAGATCAGCCTGAGCAAGAGCATGACCTAGTCTCAACTAAGAATAGAAAAACTACCTGGGCATCCTAGAGGGTATCTGTAGTCCCAGCTACTCAGGAGGCTGAGGCAAGAGGATCTTTTATTTTAATCTAATTTAATTAATTAATTTATTTATTTTTGAGACAGAGTCTCAAGCTGTCACCATGGGTAGATAGTGCCATGGCGTCACAGCTCACAGCAAGCTCCAACTCTTAGGCTCAAGCAATCCTCTTGCCTCAGCCTCCCATGTAGCTAGGACTACAGGCACCCACCACAATGCCTGGCTATTTTTTTGTTGTTGCAGTTGTCATTCTTATTTTAGCAGGCTTGGGCCAGGTTCGAACCTGCCAGCCTTGGTGTATATGGCGGGCGTCCTACTCACTGAGCTATGGACACTGCCAAGAGGATCTTTTTTTAAGATCCAGAGTTTGAGGTTGCTGTGAGCTCAGGACACTGCCAAGAGGATCTTTTTTTAAGCCCCAGAGTTTGAGGTTGCTGTGAGCTATAACACCATAGCACTCTACCCAGGGTTAATTAGGAAGACTCTGTGGCAAAAAAAAAAAGCATATGGGGTAAACAGGATTCCTTTCATAGAATTTTTATTTTGAAATTGGATCTGTCCTTAATGTCCTTATATGTGCTAATTTTGTGATTCTGAAGTGGATTATTAAGAAAAGAATATTTTAGTTTATAAAAAATAGAAAACCTTTCAAAATAATGTTAGCATATAATAAACATTCAGTTAAGTGTTAAATAAATGAATACTAGGCATTAATTATGAATGACATTTTACATTTGTAAAGCTAAAACTGGTTAGTAGGCTCTCAGGTAATATATGTCCATTATGAAGCATTATTATTTGCCTAGTTCCAAAGATTCTGAAGTGGCAATATAAAAAAAGAAATGACAATTTGAATTGAATTTTATCTTCTAAGTTTGATCTGCTTATTTCTATATGTCCCTAAATATTTAATAATTCAGAAAGAGATAAAATGTAATTTACCAGCTTTTAAAGATCTAACAACCCTATGTGTTAACACCAAAAAACTAATGCAAACACACAAATAAATCTGAACAAAGTATTGACTTTTGCCATCATTTTTACCTGTAGGGTCAGATGATTTGGGGCTGACAAGCTTTTTCTGTGGACTTGGCTTTGATAGCCCTTCGAAGCTCTTAAGAGGCCAGGAACTGGAGAAATTAATGGGATTATCTTGAGACTTCTTTGGAGATATAGTGGGAGGAGATGTGTGCTTTGGACTAGTTCGAGGTGATGAAAGAGGATAGGACGGAAGGATGTAGGCTCCTGGACTTGGATTTGAACCAGGGTATGAAGAAGTACGCTCTGTTTGACTCCCAAATGTTTGCTGTGTCTTACTGCCAAAATTTAGGCTACTATACACTGTAATAAAAAAAGAAAAATAAAAAAGAGAGTGTTATTTATGTAGACACATCTAAGAGTTTCTAAGCTTTTTTGCTTTCACAGTGAGGTTTTCATAACATCTGGCATTTATATTTTTGTAGATGTGAGGTAAAGACATAATTTGTCTTGTTCAAATATCCTGTATCTTCTACTACAAAACTTCATTACCCTATTAAAATTAAAATTTTCTTGGCTCGGCGCCTGTGGCTAAAGCACTAAGGTGCCAACCACATATACCAGAGCTGGTGGGTTTGAATCTAGCCCAGGCCTGCCAAAACAACTACAACTGCAACCAAAAAATGGCCAGGTGTTGTGGTGGGCGCCTGTAGTCCCAGCTACTTGGGAGGCTGAAGCAAGAGAATCGCTTGAGCCCAGGAGTTGGAGGTTGCTGTGAGCTGTGACAGCACAGCACTCTGCCCAGGGCAACAGCTTGAGGCTCTGTCTCCAAAAAAAAAAAAAATTAAATTTTCTATTAACATTTACACATTTATTTTCTCTTCATAAATATCAAAAAAGTTTTGTCTTAGTGAATTGTTTTTCTCATTATAATGGTACTTTTTAGTCTTAAAATGGTGTTAGCTTTAATGTGCGTATCTTCCCTATCATCAACATATTTACACCTGAGTTTCTCTGAGCATTTGCCTAGAACGCGCTTTCCATGCTTTACTTTCTCCTCACTATTCTGATGTATTTTAGGTGATGATCTTAGAAACAGCATTTCAATGAAAACATAAAATATTAAATGTGATCATCTCTGTTATTTTTTTTTATTTTGAGACAGAGCCTCAAGCTGTCCCCCTGGGTAGAGTGCTGTGGCATCACAGCTCACAGCAATCTCCAACTCCTGGGCTAAAGCGAGTCTCTTGCCTCCACCTCCCAAGTAGCTGGGACTACAGGCGCCTGCCACAACACCTGGCTATTTTATGGTTGCAGCCATCATTGTTGTTTGGTGGCCCGGGCTGGATTTGAACCCACCGTCTTAGGTGTATGTGGCTGGCACCTTAGCCACTTGAGTCACAGGCGCTGAGCCAGATCATCTCTGTTATTTAAATAAATTCTGCTCATTTATATTTATGGTAACTACTGACATTTTTGACTTTAATTCCACTGTCTTATTTTGTGTTTTCTATTTATTGTGGGTTTTTTTAATTGTTTTTTTCCTTACATTTTATTGACCTTTTCTTTTCTGTAATCTTTCAGGGTTCCTGTAAATTTTCCTTTAATATTTTTCAAAGACTTTCCATGACAAAAGACCCACCTAGCTTACATATACTAACAAAATAACTATTTTTCTTAAGACTTAAATGACTGTATATATAAAATATCCCCTCATTAGAGTGCGGTGGTGTCAAAGCTCACAGCAATCTCAAATTTGGGGGCTCAAATGATTCAGCCTTGCTTCAGCCTTCCAAGTAGCTGGGACTATTGGCGCCTTCCACAATGTCCAGCTATTTTTTGGTTGCAGTTGTTGTTGTTTAGCAGGCCCAGCCTCAGTGTATGTGGCGAGCACCCTATTCTCTGAGCTATAGGTGCCACACCTAAATATCCTTTATTTCGAATTCCTATCTGACATAGTTAGGACCTCTACTTCTACCAAAATCTTATTTAGGTTGAGGAGAGTAGAAAGGACTTAATTAGTCACAGATTTACATAATGAAAACTTTCAGTTTCTTGATTTTAATTATACTACTTTATTAATATATGTTGATCCTTTCAAATATAAAGAATATATGGCAGTGTCTCATATATTCCTTTTTACAGATTTAGAAAGATTTCTTTTTTTTTAAATATTAGAAATATTTCTTATAAAGAAATCAAATATTTTCCTGCAAATAAATAAAAACAACTGAATTCAACATATACTGACATTTCCAACCCTCTGGTGTGGATCACTACCACATTTGAAACTGGGATGGGGGCCAGGTAGGTGGCTCACACCTATATGCCCAACACATTGGGAGGGTGAGGCACGAGGAATGCTTGAAGGCAAGAGTTTGAGACTAGCCTAGGCCATACAGTAAGAATAATGATGATAATAATAATAATTGGTATGAGAATGTCTACAGAGTTTGACATCTACGCCTCAGATCCTTTGGAGATCCCATGGAGAGTATCAGTTGAGATGGTGGTGGTCCTGGCAGAACTTTGCACATATAACTATTAAGTTAAATTCTATTAAGTTTATAAGAAGATGATATCCCTTTATACTAGCTGCTCTAACAGATACACTGAGAAGTTAGAGAAAACCAGAGCCACTATACAGCTCTGATTAAATACTGAAAGTGGAGAGAGTCATTAGAGGTAAAGTAAATCATTCAGGGACAGCCTAAACAGACACAGGTTAATTCTTCTTTGCTTTTACTAATAATGAGTTCCAAAGGTATTCAAGAATCAAAATTCCCACATCAGTAAGAAAAATGGACTATTTTACTGTGGTATGGATAATACCACAACGAAAAACCTTAAGGGGTCATGTGGGACTTCGGAATTACTGGAGAAAAGAGTTGCGAAAATGTAAGTGCTATATGCATTAATTCTTTTTGTTGTTGTTGTTTGGAATTCATTGAGGGTACAAAGAATTAGGTTACATTGATTGCATTTGTTAAAGTTCCTAACTGTAACTGTGTCCTGCCCCCAAGAGATGTGTCATACACTGTGACAGGACACTAAATTTTAAATAATTTTAAATCATTATTTTTTTATAACAAATATAAAGGTAAGTCCCTAACACTTGAAAAAGTTTTAGTAAAGGACATGTAACAAAAATTATAATACCTCTAGAAATATTTAATTTGATCCTACTTGGGAATAACTATCATCACTATTAGTTAGCATGGAAATTTAAAAAACATGTTCAACCCCAACAACTAGTCTCAAATTCTTTATTTTCTTTTGTATCTTATGTCTTATCTGAAATGGTAACTTGTCAGGAAGTTATGATTCAATAAATTTTAAATGGCCTTAAAATTTAAAGCTATAGAGAAAATCACCATCTGCTAACACAGTACTAATAAATAATGCTATTTTCAATGACTTTGTACTAAAATGCTGGTGTTAAGCATTTTCCATATACCTGTTGCCCATTTGTGTGTCTTTTGAGAAAGGTCTATTCAGACTTTCTGCCATTTTTAATGGAATTATTAGATATTTGCTAATGAGTTGAGTTCCTTATACACTATGTAGTCTAATTATGTATCCCTTTTCCAAGTTGAATAGTTAGCAAATATTTTCTCCTATTCTTTAGGTCTCTTTACTTTGTGAGATTGTATCCTTTGCTGTGTAGAAATATTATTGCTTAATATGATCCCACTTGTCTATTTTTGTTTTGGTTGCCTATGCCTTTGAGGTCTTTCTCAAGAAGTCTTTGCCTAGACCAATGTCCCAATATTTTCTTCCAGTAGTTTCAAGTCTTACATTTAAGTTTTTAATTGTTTTGATTTTTGTATATGGCAAGAGACAGGGCCTGGTGCAAATCAAAACCACAATGAGAAATCTTACTCCAATTAAAATTATCAAAAAAAAAAAAACAAACAAAAAATAAAGGATGCTGGCAAGGATGCAAAAAAAAGGAAAATGCTTGTACATGGTTGGTGGGAATGTAAATTAGTATAGCCACTACAGAAAACAAGTGGTTCTCCAAAATACAAAAGTAGAACTACCATATGATTTAGCAATCCCACTGCTGGGTATATGTGCAAAAGAAGGGAAATTAATATATCAAAGAAGCATCTCCCATGTTTATTATACCACACTGCTCACAATAGTCAAGATATGGAATCAACTGAAATGTCCATCAATGAATGAATGGATAAAGAAAGTGTGGTACATGTGCACAACGGACACTGTTCAGCAATAAAAAAGAATAAAATCCTGTCAGTTGCAGCAACATGAATGGAACTGGGGGACATTAAAGAAGGTTGGTTGGGCTCTGTGCCTGTAGCTCAAGCAGCTAAGGTGGCAGCCACATACACCAGAGTTAGCAGGTTTGAATCCAGCCCAGGCCTGCCAAATGACAATGACAACTACAACCAAAAAACAGCCAGGTGTTGTGGAGGATGCCTCTAGTCCCAGCTACTTGGGAGGCTGAGGCAGAAGAATCGCTTGAGCCCAGAAGTTGGAGGTTGCTGTGAGCTGTGATGCCACAGCAGTCTAACCAGGAGGACAGCTTGAGGCTCTGTCTCAGAAAAGAAAAAAAAAGGTTGGTTAGTGAGTAAAAAAAAAT
This sequence comes from Galagoides demidoff, assembly GCA_963574575.1. Classification (NCBI taxonomy): domain Eukaryota; kingdom Metazoa; phylum Chordata; class Mammalia; order Primates; family Galagidae; genus Galagoides; species Galagoides demidoff. The sequence goes on along the minus strand of CAUYQV010134129.1, from coordinate 36,233 downwards.
AAAATTAGATAGGAGTAAGATCCAGTGTTCAGCAGCACAGCAGTGCAGACAGAGCTAATAATCACTTGTATTAAACGTTACTTTGTTTCTAGTACAAAGAAATGGTAAATGCTTGAGGTGAGGAATATCCTGATTACCCTGACTTCACCATTACACACTGTATGCTTGTATTAAAATATTATATGTACTCCATAAATATATACAACTACTATGTACACAGAAAAATTAAAAATTTAAAAAATTAAATACCCATTTCTACCACGAAGTTGCTAAATTTTAATTTCAATCAGTCATATTTACATCAATATTAAAGAAATCTAACATTTTAGGGTAACAATTATAAAAAAGTTCTTGTTTTTTTTTTTTGTTTGTTTGTTTATCGAACTCCTGAGCTCAAGCAATCCACCTGCCTTGTCCTCCCAGAGCGTCAGGATTACAGGTGTGAGCCACTACCCCAGGTGAAAAAGTTACTGTTATTAAAAACAGAACAAAATTGACTTAGTGCCCATAGCTCAGTGAGTAGGGCGCCAGCCACATATACCAAGGCTGAGGGTTTAAGCCCTGCCCATGCCTGCTAAAGAACAATGACAACTGCAACCAAAAAATAGCCGGGCATTGTGGCAGGCACCTGTAGTCTCAGCTGCTCATGAGGCTGAGGCAAGAGGATCGCTTGAGCCCAAGAGTTTAAAGTTGCTGTGAGCTGCGACACCATGGCACTCTACCAAGAGTGACATAGTAAGACTCTGTCTCAAAAATAAATAAATAAAAATATAACAAAATCCTTTTTTGATGATGAGTATTGTCAGTCTGCTTCTGACACCACTTGTCAGGGCCCAGGACTGGCCAGGTCTCGGGTCTGGCTTAAGTAAGGTTCCGGATGCAGACTGCTAAGCTACCTTGCTCAGGAATAGTTTCTTTTAGTTGCCTGAGGGCTATCTACTTTAGCTGGAAAGAGAGAGAGAGAGAGTGTGTGCCTCAGAGAGAGTAAAGCAGTCTTCTTAGAATAGATAGATCTCAGTCTTTAGCAGAGCTTAGTAATCTTTGGCAGAGAGATGCCGTGCTGGCGTTCTGCAGGCAGGAGGAGTCAGAGTAAGCATGTCCTGACAGAATGCACATGCTTTGTGACCGCTGTCTCCTCCAGCCTAATATAAGGCTGAGCTCATGCCTCTCAACACCACAGGTGTAGAGACTGCCAATTCACAAATGTTCTCATCTCGCGAGCTCTCTCATGCTTGTTAGAACTAAATCTCTCTCCATGCCCTTTTCACCAAGGTGTTCCATTACAGGTATTTTTTTCTTTTTTTTTTTTTTTTTTGAGACAGAGCCTCAAGCTGTCCCCCTGGATAGAGTACTATGGCTTCACTGCTCACAGCAACCTCCAACGCCTGGGCTCAAGCGAGTCTCCTGCCTCCGCCTCCCAAGTAGCTGGGACCACAGGCACCCGCCACAACACCCAGCTATTTTTTGGTTGCAGCCATTATTGTTGTTTGGCCGGTCCGGGCTGGATTCGAACCTGCCACCTTACGTGTATGAGGCTGGCGCCTTAGCCGCTTGAGCCACAGGTATTTCTTATAACTCTCACTCCTCCTAGCCATAAGCTATATGGACTGCTACAGAGTATAATTACACAAAATAGAATACAAGCTAGTGTTGTAAATCCCACATAACACTTATAAATTATTTGCTTCGAAATAAATTTGGAATTTATACCTTTATCTTGATGGCTGTTAGTTGTCCCTAGGAACTGTAAATCAGAATCCACACTGCCAGTTTTACCACAGATCTGTGAAAATCTATGTTGTCCACATTTCCCAGGAAGATTTGTCTGATGAGTTCCAGTAGCACCTTTTGAAGGAAAGAGGGGAAAAACATAAAAGTTAATTTCATGAATACATCTTTTTTCCACAAATGTTGGTATAACCTGAGTAGGAATAAACTTATTACAGGAATATAAGTATGGTGAGGCAGGCAGGTAGGCAAAAAAGGGATAAAGCTTTTTTGTTCTTGAGACAAAGTCTGATTTTGTCACCCTCAGTAGAGTGCCTTGGTGTATGTGGCCAGCACCATAACCACTGTGTTATGGGCGTTGAGTCATATCTTGCATTTATAATAATTAATGTTTGCTCCTCTCCTCAATACAATACATAAGCTCTATTAGGCAGATCCCTAGCACTCAGAAAGGTATCTGACACATAGGAGATGCTCAATAAATATGGGTGATTTATTAAGCAAGTATTATTCTATATTACTATTTAATGAATTTCAGTGAGAAACCTTTCTGGGCACTTATGAGATAATAACATCAAAGTGTTAATTTTTTATCAGATCTTCAATAAACTCCACATATCCATTACCATGTACTTACCAGCAGCACATACAGGAAGAGAATCTGAGTTAAAATCCCGACTATTTTGAAATAAATTTCGTGACACTCTTTTTCTGCTAAAACATAAATCATCATTGACTGGCATTCCTTGAGAAGGCTTTAGTTTTAGAGATGGGATGAAATCATATGCTGAAAACTGTAAGAAAAATAAATTAGTTAAGGTTTAAAACTACATGGTAATAAATATGATAAAATAACATATCCTGTTATGAAACCATGATTATAAGAAAAAAATTTAGCTTATCAAATATACAATGAAACAAACATTCACCTTTAGTAAGGTACACTGACAGCACTGTTCATTCTAGGACAGGCACGCTCATTTTCTTTTGTCTTTCCTACTACTTCACCCAACCTCGTTCTCTATCTTATTCTACAGTATACATCTGGCACCTATTAATAATAAGGAGAGAATACCAATGATAAAAGGATGAAATAACAACTGGTCTGAAGAAAAGAACGTCTGACTCAGCAGCATAACCCCTCAAACTGTACAGTCTGCACATTAGACAATAAATGCCACCTGAAGGCCACTGACAAGCAAGCATTTACTCTACTATTCTTACTGAGGCAAATCGATTATCTATTTGCTGCAGCCCCAATATAAATGTAAAAGACATGTTAACCTGTTTTATAGTTCTATTAGAAGATTTTCTTTTATAAATCTTAGTTATAACCAAGTATATACTTTATATATCTCTAGTTTCCAAGTCCTTTTTCATAAACCACATATGATATTTAAAGGACAAAAATGTAGGATATAATTTGAAGTTATATATAATCAGTTAAAGAACTAGAAAATGAAAGCATGATTCAAGTGTTCAGAATTCTGGATTAATGATGACCTCCATTGTTCTGGAATGCTTCACACTCAATATGGCTACACAGCATTTAAAAAAATGAATGGTGGCTCGGCACCTGTGGCACAAGTGGCTAAGGTGCCAGGCACACACACCTAAGGTGGTGGATTCAAATCCAGCCCGGCCCAAACAACAATGACAGCTGCAACCAAAAAATAGCTGGGCACTGTGGTCCCAGCTACTTGGGAGGCTGAGGCAGGAGACTTGCTTGAGCCCAGGAGTTGGAGGTTGCTGTGAGCTGTGATGCCACAGCACTCTACCCAGGGGGATAGCCTGAGGCTCTGTCTCAAAAAAAAAAAAAAAAAAAGAATGGTGATTATAGGTGGCTCACACCTATAATCCTAGCACTCTGGGAGGCCAAGACCAATGGGTTGCCTAAGCTTATGGGTTTGAGACCAGCCTGAACAAGATCAAGACCCCTTCTCTAAAAATAGCTGGGCATTGTGGTGGGCGCCTGTAGTCCCAACTACTTTGGGAGGCTTAGGCAAAGAGAATCACTTGAACCCAAGAGTTGGAGGTTGCTGTGAGCTATGATACCAGAGAACACAGGGCAACAAAGTGAGACTCTGTCTCAAAAAAAAAAAAGTAAATAAATAAATAAACTGAGTAAATTGACAAGTAATTATAATTACTCTCTATATATTTATTTGGAACTTACAGACAAAATCAAATCTACACATGTGGTGAATTACAAGCCTTGTCAGTATGCTTCTTTGAGAACTTTGCCAAGTATCAAACTGGCACAATAAAATTAAAGATCTGTCTACCTGAAACTTTCTTAGCCTCTTAACTAGCACAAGGTAAGACTATAAATATCAAATAATGATGCGCACTCATTATTCCTCATCAAATTTTGTGGAAAGCTAAAGTCCTTCAAAAATTAATTCAGAAAAGACAAGTGAGAATAAAGAATGCCCAGATGAAAGAGAAGTGACTACTTTCTCAAAATCCACTATTGTAATTCCTATGATTGATTATATAGTCAGTATTAAAAAGATACAGTAAAATAAAAATGAAACCAATTACAGTCAATTTCTGATTAGATACATTAAAAGAAGACATTAACACAGCTAAAATAGTAAGTAATCCACAAATAATTCTTCAGTATGAAATACACGTTACATTAGATTTACCTTGTAATTAATTTCTACTTAGCCAACACTACGTGAGTACATATGCCAAATACATACCACAAGTAGGGCTGGAGATGGTGATGTGCACACTAACCCTTACATATTTTTCATTAAAAGATTACACACACATACTCCTATCATTCAAGCCTTTGACCTAATACATCTTATTTTAGCTTTTGGCATAGGATACTAAAATATTTCAAAAACTGTTCTAATTCTTTTTTAGTCGAGTTAGTAGCAAATGACTAATTCTCATGGAAATCACCTACACTCCTTCCTTTACTGAACTCATACTAAACTTTATCTTGACCTCCATTTCTTGGACCTTTTACCTTTTATTAGTTTATTCTGATTTCACCTGGACTCCAACCTTGCCCCTTAACGGTCGGTGGCCATTAAAAATGTTTATCTCCAGCTCATAGCCTGTAGCTCAACAGCTAGAGCGCTAGCCATATACACCAGAGCTGGCAGGTTCCAACCCAGCCCAGGCCTGCAAACAACAATGAATTACAACAAAAAAACAGCCTGTTGGCTCAATGACTGTGGCTCAGTGGCTAGAGCGCCAGCCACATGCACCAGAGCTGGTGGGGTCAAATTCAGCCAGGGGCCTGCCAAACAACAATGACAACTGCGACCTAAAGATAGCTAGGCATTGTGGCAAGTGCCTATAGTCCCAGCTACTTCGGAGACTGAGGCAAGAGAATCACTTAAGCCCAAGAGTTGGAGGTTGCTGTGAGCTATGACGTCACAGTACTCTACCAAGTTGAGACTCTGTCTCAAAAAAAAAAAAAACATAGCCGGGTGTTGTGGTGGGCCCCTGTAGTCCTAGCTTCTTGGGAGGCTGAGGCAAAAGAATCACTTAAGCCCAAGAGTTTGAGGTTGCTACGAGCTGTGACACCTCAGCACTCTACCAAGGGCAACATAGTGAGACTTCTGTCTCAAAAAAACAAAAAAAAAGTTCATCTCCATGTCCAATTCACATGCACATTAAAATGTGAAAAATACTGCACTAAAGCTATTCCTTCCTTTGACTTAAAAGAATACAGTCTTTCCTGCTATCTCAACATTTTTTTTAATATTTTGTCATCTTCCTTTTGCTTTTTCTTTACAGAGGAAAAACCTTTTCTGTTCCAAAGCTAAATTTCTCTATACCTGTGTTTTTAACTGTTGATGTAAGAATACTACTTCCTTTCATTCCTCTCTCCAGTATGATTACAGGGACTGTATCTGCATATCTAATATCTACTATAGTAACACACAGAGAGCAGGCATGTTAAGTTCACTGATGGTTCCTTTCTATGCCTCTCTCAAATTAGGTGTCTCTTTTTTTTTTTTTTTTTTGAGACAGAGTCCTAAGCTGTCACCCTGGGTAGAGTGCTGTGGCATCATAGCTCACAGCAACCTTCAACTCAGGCTCAAGTGATCCTCTTGCCTCAGTTTTTTCTATTTTTAATAGAGATGCAGGTGTCACATTTGCTCAGGCTAGTCTCTAACTTGTGAGCTCAAGGAATCTACCTGCCTAAGCCTCCCAGAATGCTAGGATTACAGGTGTGAGCCACCATGCCCAGCCAGGTGTTTCTTTTCTTTTCTTTTTCTTTCTTTTTTTTTTTTGAGACAGAGTCTCACTATGTTGCCCTCAGTACAGTGCTATAGTGTCAAGCTCATAGCAACCTCAAACTCTTGGGCTTAAATGTTTCTCTTGCCTCAGCCTCTCAAGTAGCTGTGACTACAGGCACCTGCCACAACATCCTGGCTATTTTTTGCCTGCAGTTATCATTGTTTGGCAGGCCTGGGCTGGATTCAAATCTGCTAGCTCCAGTGTATGTGGCTGGCATCCTAGCTGCTGAACCACAGGCACCAAGCCCAGGTGTTTCTTATTTAAAAATAAAACACCATAAGTCACCATACTATATATCCTTATGTTACTATCTCATTTGGTCTTTCATTGTGAAATCTTTAGATGTTTTCTCACTTAACAGATGTTTGCTGATGCCAGTTGTGGGAACACCACCATGGTTAGTGCTGTTAGGGAAAAAAACCAACCAAACAAATACCAGTCTCTACAATCACACTACCTACCATCACTGAGGAGAGAGAACAAATGACTCACATGTGCTGAATACCAAGAGAAAAAAATGCTACTCAATGCTTTATAGAGTAATATAAAAACGCCTACTCGCCTGTGCACATAGTGGATGATCAAAAAGATGCTGAATAGATGCTTACTGCCTACATTTCCTTATCAATTCACCTCATAAACTTTGAGGGGGAAACAGAGTGTCACTTTCGCCTTGAGTAGAGTGCCCTGGAGCCATCATAGCTCACTGTACCCTCCAGCTCCTAGGCTCAAGTGATCCTCCTGCCTCAGCCTCCCAGGTAGCTGGGACTATAGGCATAGTCAACCATGTCCAGATAAGTTTTCTATTTTTTGTATAGACAGGGTCTAACTCTTGCTCAGGATGATGCCAAACTCCTGACCTCAGGCTTTGGGCTCCCAGAGTGCTAGGATTACAGGCATGAGCCACTGCCACCAGCTGTAACTTAAATTCTACTAAAACTGCTCTTTTCCACATCCCAGTGACTTTCCAATAACCAAATCCTTTTCCTTGAAAAAACTACAGGCTTGATAATTGCATATATGTCAAACAAGTATATTCCTTATTATATAAGCTAGCTAGTGATACTTTCCTCTACTACCCTCATCAAAGCGCTTAAAAACACAGAGAGTGAGGCAGGGTAAGAATATCACAGGAATGTGACTATTTCTCTGCAGTATGCCAGAGCACAAAAAGGATCCACTAAATGGTGGAAACAAAAACAGTGTTAAAATGCCTAAATATTCACTGGTAAACACACCATGACATTCTGTGATTCAATACTAAATAGCCATTAGAGATCTGACTACGGATTATTTGCGGTTAAATAAGAAATGTTTGTGATAAAGTGAAAAAGAAGATACTTTCATTCACAGAAAAAAAAATCTACAACAGATACAAAAACTGAAATACTGAAAGTACAGCCAATAAAATATTGACTATAGACTTCTGCAGGAGTGAAACAGAGGAAAATTAAAAGTTTTTCCTTTGTCCTATTTTATAGTTTCCTAATTTTCTATAATGAGCATGATTTCATAATCAGAAGAACTAAGAGGACTTTAAGAAAGATGAAACTAAGAAAAGTACCTTAAGAATTATATTTTGTAAATAGTAGGATAGAATATTAAGAACAAGTCATGTCTTTCCTCAAGTTTTGTTTTCCTCAAGCTTTGCCCTGCATTTATCAGTCCTCATCACTCCGTCCACTTTGCTTCTAAAACCTTGTTCTTTCTTGGGCCTCTTCCAACTCTCAGACACACGTTCTCTTTGCCTTATTTGGTTGTGTCTCCTACTGCTCTTCCCTAAGTAGGGCTGTATGCTGAGATCTGGCCCTCAGCTATCTGCTCTCACTCTATATGCAGCAGGAGACCCCACCCATTCTCATCGTTTTAATAATTATTTCTCTGTACATAACTTCCAGCATTTACATCTGCAATCCTTTTCATGTCCCTTAAACAGCAGTCTTCAATTCAACTAAAATAGTCTATCTTCCTTCACCAAAAATTCATATTTTCCCCAAATCATTGTCTCCGTTTAGGCCTTCTGTAAGTCTAGTCATGGATCTACAATGCATTTAGCTGTGTATTAGAAAAGAAGAAAAATCTAAAATCAAATACCTAAGCTTATACCTTAGGAAACTAGAATAAGAGAATCAAATTAAAGCAAGCAGGAGAAAAAAATAATGAAAATTAACACAGATGGCTCAGCGCCTGTAGCTCAGTGATTAAGGCGCTGGCTACGTACACAGAAGCATGTAGTGAGACTCTGTCTTAAAAAAAAAAATAGCACATAAATAACTGAAACTAAATACAGAAAATCAATAGAGAAAATCAAAGAAAACCATAAATTAGTTCTTCAAAAAGATCAATAAAATTGATAAGCTTCTGGTCAAGCCAACTAAGAAAAAAGGAGAGAGGACACATTACTAAGAGCATGAATGACAGACAGAACATCACTACAGATCACATGGACGTTAAAGAATAATAAAGAGGTACTATCAACAACTCTGTGCTCACAAATTGGGTAACCTAGATGAAATAGACCAATTCCTTGAAAGACACAATCTGCCAAAACTCAGGAAGATACAAACAGTCTGACTAGGCCTACATCTCTAATTAAATTGAATAAATATTAATAACCTTTCAAAACACAAAGCAGGAGACTCAGATGGGTACTGGTGAAGTCTACTAAACATTTACAAAATTATACCAATTTTCTACAGTCTTCTTCAGAAGACAGTAAAGGGAATACTTCCTGACTCATTCTATGAGGTCAGCATTATTCTAATACCAAAACCAACAAACACATTGTAAGAAAACTACAGACTGGGGCGGCGGCGCCTGTGGCTCAGTGAGTAGGGTGCCAGCCCCATATACCGAGGGTGGCAGGTTTGAACCCAGTACTGGCCAAACTGCAACAAAAAAATAGCCAGGTGTTGTGGTGGGCGCCTGTAGTCCCAGCTACTTGGGAGGCTGAAGCAAGAGAATCGCCTAAGAGCAAGAGCTGGAGGTTTATGTGAGCTGTGACGGCTTGGTACTCTACCGAGGGCAATAAAGTGAGACTCTGTCTCTAAAAGAAAAAGAAAGAAAATTACAGATTAACACTGCCCATTAACAAAGATACAATCACCTTTTTAATATTTTACTCTTAAAATATTAACAGTAAATTGAATCCAACAATGTATAAAATGACCACTACACCATTACCAAGTGGGATTTATCCCAGGTATACAAGGCTGGTTCAGCATCTGAAAGTAATCCATCATGTCATCAGGCTAAAAAAAAAATAAAAAATAAAAATAAAAATCTGCACTTTGTCAAATGCAGAAAAAGCATTTGACAAAATCCAACATCATACATTAAAACTCTCAGCAAACTAGGAATAGAGGAGAATTTTCTTTAATTGTTAGAAACTTGAAATTTCCTAAGATAAGGAATAAGGGAAAGATGTCCCCTCTCACTTCTCTTCCAAAGTTGTAAAGGAAGTCCTAACTAATTCAATAAGAAAAGGAAAACCCTGGGAGAGCAAGGTGGATTGCCTGACCTCACGAGTTTGAGACCAGCCTGAGCCAGAGCAAGAATTCCTCTCTAAAAATAGGGGGGCATTGTAGCAGGCAACTATAGTCCCAGCTATGAGGCAAGAGAATGGCTTGAGCCCAAGAATTCAAGGTTTCTGTAAGCTGTGACACTACAGCATTCTACAGAGGGCAACAAACTGAGACTGTCTCAAAAAAAAAAAAAAAGGAAAGAAAGGTCTTTAGAAGGAAGAAATAAAATTGTTTTTGTTCACAGATGATATGATTGTCTACAACGAAATCTGAAAGAATGGACAAAACAAAGCTCCTGGAACTAATAAGTGATTATAGCAAGTTTGTACGACACAAGGTTAACGTGTGAATGTCAATCACGCATGGTGGCTCATGCTGCAATCCCAGCACTTTGGGAGGCTACAGAAGGGGGATCACTTAAGGCCAGGAATTCGTAATCAGCCTGGCAACAGCAAGACTCTGTCTCTACCAAAAAGAAAAAGTACAAAAGGCAACTGCTTTCCCATATGCCACCAAATAACAAGTAAAAATTGTAATTAAAAAACACATTACCCTTTACATTAATGTACACCAAAATGGGACACAAAGGTATAAGTTTAATAAAATATGTATAAGAGCCGTATGAGGAAAAGTGTAAAAGTCTGATGAAAGCTATCAAGGAGCTAATTAAATGAAGATAATTTAGATTCTTGGATAGTAAATCTTAAGATTGTAAAATGTTGGTTCTTCCTAACTTGATGTATAGATTTAACATAATTCCAACCAAAATCTCAGCTAAGTTATTCTGTAGACATCAACCAACTGATTCTACAGTTTATATAGAGAGGCAAAAGACCCAGAAGAGTGAACTCAGTATCGAAGGAAAAAACAAAGTTGGAGGACTGACACCACAGAACTCAAGATTTACTTTAAACTTAGTTACAGTAAAGCAACAAGACAGATGAATGCAACAGAAAAGAGAGCCCAGAAAAAGGCCCATGTGAATAGTCAGCTGATCTTTGACAAATAAGCAAAGGGAATACACTGGAGCAAAACTGGTATTTTTACCAAATGCTGTTGAAACAACTAGACATCCACCTGTAGAAAAATTAACCTAGGCCAGGCGTGGTGGTCCATGCCTGTAATCCTAGCACTCCAGGATGCAGATGGGGGTGGATTCCTTGAGTTAGAGACCAGTCTGAGCAAGAGCGAGACCTGTCTCTACTAAAAATAGGAAAAAAAAAAAAAAAACCTAGCTAGGCATTGTGGCACATGTCTGTGGTCTCAGCTACTTGGGAGGCTAAGGCAAGAGGATCACTTGAGCCCAAAAGTTTGAGCAGGCTATGAGCTACAACACCAGGACACTATGGGGGGCGGTGGGCGAGGGGAGGAAGGAAAGGCTGGGCACCTGTGGCTCAAACAGCTAAGGTGCCAGCCACATACACCTAAGGTGGCAGGTTCGAATCCAGCCCAGGTCCACCAAACAACAATGACAGCTGCAACCAAAAAAATAGCCGGGCGTTGTGGCGGGCACCTGTGGTCCCAGCTACTTGGGAGGCTAAGGCAGGAGACTCGCTTGAGCCCAGGAGTTGGAGGTTGCTGTGAGCTTTAATGCCAGAGCACTCTACCTAGGGGGACAGCTTGAGGCTCTGTCTCAAAAAAAAAAAAAAAAAAAGGAAGGAAGGAAAGAAGGAGAAGGAAGGAAAAGACAGACAGACTAATCTAGACCAGTGGTTCTCACCCTTTATATGTTGCGGCGACCCCCACACATGAGGAGCCATGTCTTGGCTCCTAAGACCATCGGAAATATGAGGTGACCCCTGTGACAAGAGAAAGGGTCACTAGACCCCTTTAGGGGTCCGACCCACAGGTTGAGAACAGCTAATCTAGACAAAGACTTTTTACCTTCAGTAAAAATTAACTCCAAGTAAATCATAGAACTAAATGTAAAATGCAAACCATAACATGCCTAGAATATAACATAGAAGAAAGCCTAAGTGACCTTGAGCATCATGATGATGACTTTTTAGATCCACATCAAAGGCACCATCCATGAAAGAACCAACTGATAAACTGGATTGCATTAAAATTTAACACTTTTGTTCTGAGAAAGTCAATTTCAAGTGAATAAGAGATTAAGACAGAGACTGAAAAACTGAAAGAGAATATTTTCAAAAGATACATCTCATAAAGGACTACCATCCAAAATATACAAAGAACTCTTAAAACTCAACTATTAAAAAGGAAAGGGTGGCGCCTGAAGCTCAAGAGGCTTGGGCACCAGCCACGTATACCAGAGCTGGCAGGTTCAAATCCAGCCTGGGCCTGCCAAACAATAACAACTACAACCAAAAAATAGTCAGGAATTGTGGTGGGCGCCTGTAGTCCCAGCTACTCGGGAGGCTGAGGCAAGAGAATCGCTTAAGCCCAGGAGTTGGAGGTTACTGTGAGCTGTGATGCCACAGCACTCTACCCAGGGCGATAGCTTGAAGCTCTGTCTCAAAAAAAAAAAGAAAGAAAAGAAAAAGAAAAAAAAAAGGAAAACCCAATTACAAAATGGGCCAAAGACCCTAACAGATAACTCACCAAAGAAGACATACAGATGGCAAGTGAGCATGTGAAAATATGGTCGTCATTTGTCGTTAGGGAACTGCAAATTAAAACAATGAGAAGGGCTGGGCCTGGTGGCTCACACTTGTAATCCCAGCACTCTGGGAGGCCAAGGCAGGTGGATGGATTGCCTGAGCTCAGGAGTTCAAGACCAGCCCAAGCCAGAGAGGGCTCCTGTATTCACAGCTATTTGGAAGGCTGAGGCAAGAGAATTGCTTAAGCCCAGGAGTTTGAGATTTCTGTAAGCTATGACGCCACAGCAGTCCACCAAGGGCAACGAAGTGAGACTCTGTCTCAAAAAAAATAATAATTAGATATACTACATGCTGACAATGCCAAATACTAGTGAAGATGTGGAGCAAAAAGAACTCTCATTCACTGCTGGTGGGAATACAATATGGCACAGCCACCTTGAAAGACAATTTGGGAGTTTCTTACAAGGCTAAATTGTTGCCGTATGGATCCTGCCATCACACTCCTTGGTACTTACCCAAATTAATCGAAAGTTTATTTTCACACAAAAATTTGCACATGGATGTTTGTGGCAGCTTTGTTTGTAAGTATCAAAACTTGGAAGCAACCGGGTTGCACCTGTGGCTCAGTGAGTAGGGCACCCACCCCCCTATATTGAGGGTGGCCGGTTCGAACCCAGTCCCAGTCAAACTGCAACAAAAAATAGTTGGGCATTGTGGCAGGCGCCTGTGGTCCCAGCTACTTGAGAGGCTGAGGCAGGAGGATCACCTAAACCCAAGAGCTGGAGGTTGATGTGAGCTGTGACACCACAGCACTCTACTGAGGGCGACAAAGTAAAAATCTGTCTCTAAAAAAAGAAAAAAAAAAAAAACCAAAAGCTTGGAAGCAACCAAGATATCCTTCAGTATGTAAATGGATAAATAAACTTGGTACATTTAGACAGCAAAATATTATTCAGTACTAAAAAGAAATGAGCTATCAAGCCATGAAAAGACATAAAGGAAATTTAAATGCACATTACTAAGTGGAAGAGGCTAATCTGAAAAGGCTACGTACTGTCTGATCCCAACCATATGACATTCTGGAAAAGGCAAAACTATAGAGACAGAAAAAGAACTAGTGGTTGCCAGGGGGTGGGTGTGGAGTGTGAAGGGGAAGGATGAACAAGCAGAGCACAGAGAATTTTTAGGGCAGTGAAATTATTCTGTATGATACCACAAAGGTGGATACAAAACATACATTTGCCAGAACCCCATAGAAGGTACCACTTCAGAATGAACCTTGAGCCGGGCTTGGTGCTCATGCCTGTAATCCCAGCACTTGGGAGGCCGAGGCAGATGGACTGCCTGAGTTCAAGAGCAACCTGAGCAACTGCGAGACCCCCGTCTCTAAAAAATAGCCAGGCATTGTGGTAGGTGCCTGTATTCCCAGCTACTGGGGAGGCTGAGGCAAGAGAATCGCTTAAGCCCAAGACTTTGAGGTGGCTGTGAGCTGTGACACCATGACAAGGGCAACAAAGTGAAACTCTGTCTCAAAGAAAAAACAAAACAAACAAAACCAAAAAGAGTGAACCTTAATGTAAACTGTGGACTTTGCTTAATTATGAAATGTTAATAATTGAACAAATTTACCTCTGTGGTGGAAGAGGTACTTAGTAATGTGACAGGTTATTCCTGTGAGTGGATAGGGGTAAATGGGAACTCTATAACTTTCTCTTCGATTTTGCTCTGAACCTAAAACTGCCCTAAAAAATAAATTTTATTAAATAAAAAATATATATGTAGGCTCAGTGCTTGTAGCTCAGTGGCTAGGGGGCCAGCCACAGACACCGAAGCTGGCAGGTTCGAATCTAGTCCAGGCCTGCCAAAACAACAATGACAACTGCAACAAAAAAATAGCCAGACGTTGGAGGTTGCTGTGAGCTTTGATGCTATATCACTCTACCCAGGGCGACAGCTTGAGACTCTGTCTCAGATAAAAAAATAAAATAATAAACAAAATTTTTAAAAAAATGTATATACTTTTTTAAAAATGCACACATAACTACAGGAGGTACTCTACCTAACATGAAAATATTGTAACCTAGTTTATACCCTCACATTAACCTGAAATTAAAAAATAATAAATATGGTGGTGCTCATAGCTCAGTGAGTAGGGCGTCAGCCACATACACCGAGGCTGGCGAGTTTGAGCCCGCCCTGGGTCTGCTAAACAACAATGACAACTGCGACAAAAAATTAGCCAGGCATTGTGGCAGATGCCTATAGTACCAGCTATTTGGGAGGCTGAGCAAGAGAATCACTTAAGTCCAAGAGTTTGAGGTTGCTGTGAGCTGTGACGCCACAGCACTCTACCTAGGGTGACATAGTGAAACTCTGCCTCAAAAATAAATAAATAAATACATAAAAAGTTACAGTTCGTACATAAAAATATTTACATATTCACCCTCTCCCTCCATTAAGGTAATTTCCAGTGTACCTCCTCTATAGACCATTTCTAAGCAAGTTTTTTTTTTCTTTTTTGAGACAGTCTTACTATGTTGCCCTCAGTAAAGTGCCTTGGCGTTAAGCTCACAGCAACCACAAACTCCTGGGCTTAAGAGCAATTCACCTGCCTCAGTCTCCCCAGTAGCTGGGAAAACAGGCACCCGCCACTACGGCCAGCTATTTTTTGGTTGTATCTGTCATAGTTGTTTGGCAGGTTTGGGCTGGATTCGAACCCACCAGCTCCTGCGTATGTGGCTGGCACCCTAGCCGCTGAGCTACAGGCGCCAAGCCTCTAAGCAAGTATTATAGCTTGATTTCTGAATTGAGTTTTAATTTCATCATAACATCTTTCAAAAGCAAAATATGTTTATGCTGGCATTTCAGAAATGTACTTATTTCCAGGTTCTTGTTGCTACTCTGGCCAGTACCAGAATCATTTCCTTTTTTCTTTTTTTTGAGGCAGAGGCCTTACAGCAAACTCAGACTCCTCTGTTCAAGTGATCCTCCTTTCTCAGTCTCCCAATTAACTAGGATTAGACGCCTGCCATGACAAAGACTGAGCTGGTTTCCAACTCCTGAGCTCAAGGGATCTTCCTGCTTCAGCCTCCCAAAGTGCTAGGATGACAGACAGGCATGTGCCACCATCCTTGGCCATACTACATACATCTTAAGACATGGTGAGTAAAAGGAAGCCTCAAGATCAATGCTTACAGAAAATCATTTATTGCCAGGTGATGTTTACAATACATGAAAATAACCATATAACCAGATCATAAATCTTAAAATCATAATAAAAAACCCCTACAAATTTTGGAACTAAAAGGAACCAACACAGAACACTTATTTCACCTCCATCCAATTCAGAACTATTACAAAGTCTAAACTCATTATTTGTGAAATAGGACCTTCATACTTTACTCTTACCTACATCTCCGATATTATCATCTGCTACTTCCCACTAAACCTCTGTGTCAACTGTGCAAAAACTCCCCATTCTCTCTCTCTTTTTTAAAGCCTTTATTTTCATTTTGTAATTTTTTATACTTATTTATTTATTTTGCAGTTTTTGGCCAGGAGCTGGGTTTGAAGCCGCCACCTCTGGCATATGGGGCTGGCGCCCTACTCCTTTGAGCCACAGGCGCCGCCCCAACTCCCCATTCTCTTATTAATTTTCTGTGTTTCTGAACATGCCATCCACACTTTGCCTGAATAATCATTCAGTCAAAAAAATTAAGTTTGAATGTAGAACTCCAAATAATTCTAATACAAAAGGAGTTTGTAAAGAAATATTGAACTTTATTATGTTATTGATCTAATAATTTGTCTATTGTAAGACACAGTATATGAGTAAATATGACTGATACTGGGAAGCCAGGATTTTATTGTGACAGAGGGAGATTCAATATGGACTAAAGATGAGAAAGATAGCAGAATTATTATTTAATGTCTTCATTATTCCCAATGGACTCTGCTTATGTTTCTATTTTAGTACTTAACAATTTTGCTAATTGCCAGTTCATAGGTCTGACCTTTCCCCTGTACTGTGTGGAAGTGTATTTCCAGAACTCAGCTCTTTACCAGGCACCTAATAAAGTAATTCAGTGTTTCTGGTATGAACTGACATGCCAAAGTGACAAACTCAAACTGAAATCCAAATATTGTCTCTTTCACACTGTGCCTTAAATTTAATCAAATACATCCATCAAGAAGCCTATTAGGTGGTCCTATGTGACCAGTTCCATTATAATGAATACCCACAGCAGCATTCAATTCGATTGGAAACAAAGCATAACCTCATCATGCAGTCTGATCCTTAAGTCACCACAAGAATATTTTTATTTTCAATTCTTCACAGTGTTAACCAAGAAAATTAAAGAAGCATACCTGCTCTGTATCTTTGGAATTGGAGGTCTGGTTTTCTCCCATGATTCCAGGCTGCTCACTTTCCCATGGTAATTTATTTTTCCTTTTTCCTGCGCTTAATACCCTTCGGGTACATAGAGTTGGACTGTAAGATCCATAAATTTGCATGCTATCCCTCGTGTAGTCACCACAGTGACAGTGTGCACTCTGAGTTCTGTTACCAGCCAAAAGCCAGTCTGTATCTGCTCCATGTGCTAAATGGCTTGACCTACCCTGGGCAGAAGATGGCATGAGTATTGCATATTCCACAAATCCCTGCTCTGTTATCCTTGGTAGGGTTTTCCTAGCCAACCTGGCCTGCACAGCATTCATCACTCCATCTCCATTATCTTGAAGTTCAACAGTATCCACAGCTTTGAAAAGGATGCTAGTTTTACCTGAGCCTAAGGATGATGCCAAGACAGCAAAAGCTTCTAGAGCTGCTTGGCGTACCCTGCGTTTGCTATCTACAAGAGCTGGGGCAAGATCAAAAGACAGTTTGGGTAAGTCAAAATCCTCACTGGGATAGGTCAGCAGGGAGCAGATGCAAATGTTCACCACTTCTTCTCTTACTCTGGAATGCTTATGTTTGAGATGCTCCAGGAGTAAACAAAGCACCTGTTGAGGACCTACTTCCTTCATTAGCTTCAGAAAGATTTTCATGTACTCTTGTTTGATGACCAACTTATTGTCTGCCAGAACTTTGACAGAAGCTGCTATAAGTGGTCCCAAAAATGGTTGTACCTGCTCTCCAAGGCGAATAACCAGTAAATGCAGGACCTGAAGTGTGCCATGGACCACTTTGAAGTTAGAATCGTCTAACAGATTATATAGAAAGCTAATGAAACCAACAAGACTAGAATGGGGGGTAGAACCAGGGTTAAATTTTCCCAGCACCTGCTTTAGTTCTTCTACGGCCTGCGTCCGGTTCTTATAGTCTTCCTGATCCAACAATCTTGAATGCAGCTCCTGAGGAATAATCCCAAATTTAAGATTGCTATTGGAAAAAGTTACCGCACAAGGAAGGGGATCTTCAGGAAATCCTGAGGCTTCAAGTTCCAAATAATACGGAACTTGACTTTCAAACTGGGACTCCAGGCGGCGATTGTAGTGTCTCCTCAGGGCAGAGGGCAAGCGAGAGATGTAGGACTGAAACCTGTCTTGGCCAAGCCGCTCCCCGATTTGTTGAAGTGCAGAGAAAGCTGTCTCAGATTCTTCTTCTGTCTCCTGATCACCAAGCTTTCGGGCTAGGGATATTATTACCTCGGTGAGATCCAAGCCCAGCAACAAATCCTTAGGAGTAAGCAAGATAGGGAGGAGGAGTGCCGTGGAAGCTCTAAGCCGGGCATCGGTACTTTCCAGTCCTTGCTGGATAAGCATTCTCAGCACCTGTCCAGAACTACGTTTCAGACATACGTGCAGGATCTGCAGCGCATCTTTCCGCAGGGCTGGGTTCTCTTCTCGTAAGGAGATAACCAGTTGAGGCAGAAGAGCTAAGCTAAAGGCTTCTTCTAGTTGGCCTGCTTCCCCCTGACCCCGGAGAACATCCGAGAGAAGCTGCAAGCAGAGTCGCTTCTCATCACTACCTCCTTCCACAAGCACTCGGCCCAGCGCCCGATACAATGCTTCCTTGCGTCGTTGAAAGCCAAGTCGACCGCCACGCCGCGGCAAAGCAGCCTGCAAAGCCTGGAAGGCTTCAGAAGGATCCGGAGCGGTGCGGAGGAGCTGAAGGAGCCGAGCCTCCTCTTCAGAATCTCCTCCCGACAAAGCGCCTCCAGCCCCAGACCAGCTGCTGGAGACTGCCTCCGCCGGCATCAAGAGGGCTGACGCCAGAGGCGAAGGTGTAGGGGGGCAGGAAGCGTGGTCTCCCGCAGCTCCAGGGCAGTAATTTTTTTCTCCTTTCATAGTGCCCCCAACTCGACTATCATCAGTCTCTGGGGCGGCAGGAAGACTGTGGCTCTTGAGGCGAAAAGCACTGAGGGCTGGCAGGGGCGGCAGCAGAAGCAGCGGGGAGGGCGCAGCCGCCATGGAGGGTCGTCAGGTGCTGGTGGCTGGAGGGAACCATTGCCGTCTCCCGGGGGCTCGATGGAGCCCAGCCTTTCAGTTCCTTCAGCCCTAAGCTGCAGAGAAGGAAAAGAAACAGCTTCAACCAGCTGCCGGACCGCCCCCGACTCCGGGAGGCAGCGTTTGGCAAAATGGCCCCCGTCTGAGCCTCAGACCCCCACAGCTGCCGCCGGGCGTAACCAGGGGCACCACGTGACCAAACCGATCGCTTCCATGGTGATGTACCCAGCGTAGACCTCTTGACCCGGAAACGAAACCTCCGTGGCGAATGCTGGGTTATGCAGTCCACGTCAAATATTAAGTAGTGGGCTGGAGGCAAAAGTCTCCTGGAAGAGGAAGTCACGGAACGCAGCGAACGCAGCTAAAGCGGAGCCGGTGAGGCGGGGCGCAGCCCCTCGGCGGAAGTGACGCCAGCCCTGCTCCGGGCGGATGTTCCCCGCCCCGCCCGAAAGAGTTGGGGTTTGACCACAGCTTCCGAGGATCTTACCCAGGCACCAGTTGTCCACAGCTCCTCCTCCTCCTGTCGCTGCTGGAGTGGTTCCTGGGACTCAGGTATTTTCCTTTTCTGTCCTCCAGCAGCGCGGGCTTTGGCAGCGTTTTGTCCGAATGCTGCTGGTGCTAGAGTGAGAGGTAAAGCAATAAACAGAGCAGGTGGGAAGAGGAGACATCTTCTTGGTGCAGGGCTTGTTGCCGTTGTAAACGCATCTCTCTCCACTATCCTGAGTAAAGAGATTCTTTTCTCCTACTTATCTTGGCTCGGAAGATTCGGACCGAGGCCCAAATCATAGATTGGGTATTCTCTTTTCAGTTCCTAGGCTTTGGGGCCCGTACCTTCCCTGCTCTTCTCCTTTTCTACTTCTCTTAACCCTCCGACTGTGGGGCGTTAATGGTTTTCTGTCACTTTTCCTTAGTCTGGTCACTTTGAGTTCTCTTTGAGACGTACATAATATAGAGATAAGTCTACTTGCAGTTAACTGCCTCTCCCTTAGTTCTCGAAGTGTTTCCTTCTAATGCTGTTCCTCAGTGGGGAACAGCACTCGGCCCCACCCTCTCTCTGGCGCCCCAAGCTCCCTGCAGGATCCTCACGCGTCTCTGCAGCCTTTCAGTCTCCTGGAGACCGAGATTGCAAAGACAATTTTAGTTGCGGTGAAGTTCTTGTCATCACCATCCTAAGAGAATTCTGCCCTGTGGATTTAGAGAGAATAGATATTTCTTTGTTTAGGCGAACTGAGAATATGGTAGTGATTTTCTTCTCATACATGACACTTAAGCGGACGCAATTGAAGAGCTGGAGTTCTGGTGTGAGGCTAAATGCTTTGGCATATGGAAGAGAGCTTTTTTTGAAGGAATAACAGTTACTTTTGAATGACCCAGTGAGAAAAGCTTGAGTTATTTGAGGTCCCAAATTCATACACTCAAATGAGAGTATTCCTGCCCTACTCTGTACCAGATGGAATGTCTCTTAAATACTTTTTATTATTTATTTTTATTTATTTCAAAATATTAAGGGCGTACAGTTGCTTTTGATACATGGCTATAAAAGTGACTTTCTTTCTTTTTCTTTTTTTTTTTTTGGAAGGAAAGAGACTTTTATAAATGTGACTTTAACCCAGATTTTTTTCATTGTCACTGTAGATGGGTTTCTTAAATATTTTTTAAAGTCTAGGAATAATTGAGCCACATATGCTAAACCACTGTATCAATAATGTTCATGACTGATGCAAGCTCAAAAATAATTTCTAGACATTGCCTTAAAGCACAATTTGAGTATCATAGGTTTCTTTTTTCTTGGGGAATAAAGTATTAATGTAAATGAAGCTATGTAAATACGTATCCTGTGTTTTGCTTTTAAATTCCGAGTTGTTAATTTGATGTTGATCATTCCTTTTGGTGTTTAAGTGAATCTACCTAAATTTGTTTTGACTACCATGTTTCATTTTAGGGGCAAGAGCAGGGAAGTGAAAACTATGATGAACCCAATTCCAACTAAACTGAATAAGAGAGTGAAGTGCATGTTGGATTTTACTTGCTAGAATGCCAATTTGTGTTGTAATAGAAGATAACCCTTTCTGTGTTAACTGAAAATCTGGTAGACTCTGGTCTATCTAAGAATTTGGGAAGCTAAGTTAATAACTAGAGGTTGTGTGGTAATTATGAAATCATAGAAAAGAAACTTGGAAAGTCTTGAATGATATTTCAGCATCAAAATTATGGTAGAAGAATTACTCCTATTTTCTATGAAGAATTCTTTTCAAGGGACCTGGATGCTTAAATCAAGCAGTTACCATGCCCTTTTCCTGAGAACAAAGCCCTTTCCTTTGACCCTTCTCCTCAGGTCCCTGGAGATCACAATATATTACAGATTGTAGTTTATTTTATATCTGTCACCTTTTAACTCCTTGATGAATACTTGGAAGATGCATTAGTTTTCATGGTGGATATTTAGGGAATGAGACTTCATTGTTATCACATATATTACTAATTTTTCTTTTAGGGCTATTTTGTGGAACATAAATCTTGTCATATTAATGTACAGTCTGTTTATTTTTATGACAAAATAGTTTTGTTTTTTTAGACAGGGTCTCACTCTGTCACTTAGGCTGGAGTGCAGTGGCCTCATCATAGCTCACTGCAGCCTCAAACTCCTGAGCTCCAGCCGTCAGTCCTGCCACTTCCGCTAATGCACCACTAAATTACCACTCTCAGGTGATTTTTCTAATCTTCATAGAAATGGAGTATTACTCTTGCTTAGGCTGGTCTCGAACTCCAGGCCTCAAGCAGTGCTCTCAACTCAGACTCCCAAAATGCTAGGATTACACTGCTCCTGGCCTATAAAGCGGTTTTTAAAAAATTTTACTTTTAAATTCTAGGGAATTCCTGTTTATTGAGTAGAAAAGCCTTATATATTTAATCACAGATATGGATAGGATACAAATTTTTAATCAAATTCCAGAATAATGGGTTACACTATTAGGTATACAAATGGTACACATCAGAAAGTTGAAGTAGTAAAGGATACAATTTCAGTAATTTCAAGAGTTTAGTTAAATTAATGGATTATAGGAATGTGTGTGTTACATGTTAGTTTTTTGAGCTGAAATTCCCTAAAAACATCCTTTATTTCCATAGTCATAATATATTAACTTGTTGCATGAATCACTGTCATTTTCATGTGTTTGCACTCAAATTTTATAGATATCCAGGAATATTGGACATCATTGTGAATTCTGTAAACTGTGAGGAATTTTGCATAGTTTAAGAAGTTATTGTGAAGAAATGTGTGCAAATGAAAGGGGCTATTAAAATTAACAAATAGTTATAATAATACCACTTACAGAGTGTTTGCTGCCTGCCATATGCTGTGCTAGGTACTTAATATTAACTCATTTAATCCTCACAGTTTTTCTAGGTTACATCTTTTATATTTGTACTATGGCATATTTTATGGACAGTGAATAGAAGAAGAAAGTAAAACTTAGATATAGCTATTTGCTTAGAGGTTTGGTAAAGTTTTGGTGGAGGAGAATATTGAAACTATAGGATAAAGCTCAGCACCTGTGGCTCAAGTGGCTAAGGTGCCAGCCACATATACCTAAGGTGGCGGGTTCGAATCCAGCCCAGGCCACCAAACAACAAAGATGGCTGCAGCCAAAAAGTAGCCAGGTGTTGTGGCAGGCACCTGTGGTCTCAGCTACTTGGGAGGTGGAGGCAGGAGATTCGCTTGAGCCTAGAAGTTGGAGGTTGCTGTGAGCTGTGATGGCACAGCACTCTACCCAGGGGGGACAGCTTGAGGGTCTGTCTCAAAAAAAAAAAAAAAAACTATAGGATAAAATTAAATTTACCTGTTATTAATTCATATGTTTTATTATATATTATTTGAATATATATATTTTAATCTATCTTTGGGGCTCCTACTCTATTTGAGTCAATACCTTTATAAGGTTAAGAAATGATGAGCTTGGCCTGGCTTGGTGGCTCACGCCTGTAATTGTAGAACAAGGGGAGGCCAAAGTGGGTGTGCTGAGCTCACAGGTTTGAGACCAACATGAGCAAGAGTGAGAGCCTGTCTCTAAAAATAGCCAGGCATTGTGATGGGCGCCTGTAGTCCCAGCTATTTGGGAGGCTGAGGCAAGAGAATTGTTTGAGCCCAAGTGTTGGAGGTTGTTGTGAGCTATGATGCCACAGCACTCAGCTGAGGAGATAAAAGTGAGACTCTGTCTCAAAAAAAAAAAAAAGAAATTATGAGCTTTACGTATACATATAATTAAATAAGTTTTCTTGATGTATATTAGTGATATATTTTCATCTACTTAAGATAATGTTCCAATGCCATGGCACATTTCAGTCCTGAGTCAAAACTATAATATTAAACAAAAATCTAATTTGTACTGCATTTTAAGCACTCATCTGTATAAGTTAATGGGATTTCTCCTCTGTTGCAACTCGTTTTTTACTGGACAGCGTTTACATAATGGCTTACTAGCATTGTCTGTATTATTTGATGATAGAATGGTTCAGTTATTACAGGCTTCTAATTTTTCTTTTGTTTCTTCAGATGTAGTACAAGTCAATCTCAGAGAAATGGAAAATATGCCAACTTGTTCCATAGGACTATATACCATCATTTGTTGTCTTCTACTGTGAGGAAAGGTGAACTGTGGCAAACAAAATAAAGAAAGCACAGTTTAATAAAATACTTAACTAATTTTATAAATCATACTTTTAATAGAAGTGTTTCTGTTTGAAATTTTGTTTTTAAGCAGTCTTCATTTCTCTTTACTATTCATTTACTCTGGTTGTGATCTATGTTTATCTGTTGGCAGATAATTGCCTCCCGACTGATTTCAGCACCACTGCTTCATAGCTTAGTTGTCAATTAAGTTGATAGATCCTAAACTCATAGCTTGACCTTTATTATCTCCGTTGCAGATCCTTAAACTGTCAAGTTACTGTACTAAAAGTTTGATTTTAGGGGTGGTGCCTGTGGCTCAGTGGGTGGGGGGCCGGCCCCATATACCAAGGGTGTTGGGTTCAAGCCTGGCCCCAGCCAAACTGCAACAAAAAAATAGCTGGGGGCTGTGGCGGCTGCCTGTAGTCCCAGGTGTGCAGGAGGCTGAGGCAAGAGAATGGCCTAGGCCCAGCAGTTGGAGATTGCTGTGAGCTGTGTGATGGCGAGGGCGATAGAGTGAGACTCTGTCTCTACAAAAAAAAAAAAGTTTGATTTTATTTTAATTTTATTTGCCATTATTTATATGTTGTGGATATTTATGCAACAAGGAACTGATTGGAAGGGAAGTATAATACTATAGCCTTATTAAAATTTCATAGATCCTGTTTATTTGATACTGACTAATTCAGCTACCTAGATTTAAAATGTTTTATTTTCTTCCTCTTTCTCTTTTATTTTCCCTTTCTGACAGGAGACAGCGTCTTTCTGTCCCAGTGGGCATTGCCCCTTTTCTTTATGATTACACATTAAAAGTAATTCTCTGTTAAAAAATAAATCCTAGGCTAGACACCTGTTGTTCAGTGGTTAGGGCGCCAGCCACATGGATGGGGGCTAGTGGGTTTGAATCTAGCTGGGACTTGCTAAAGAACAATGACAACAATAACAAAAAAATAGCTGGATGCTGTGGTGGGCTCCCGTAGTCCCAGCTACTCCAGAGGCTAAGGCGAGAGAATCACTTAAGCCCAAGAGTTTGAGGTTGCTGTGACGCTACAGCACACTACTGAGGGTAACGTAGTGAGACTCTGTCTCAAAAAGAAAAAAAATCCTAAAATTCCTTTTATATAAAGAACAAGTACCTAAATATAAACAAATAAAAATTTGAATTAAAAAGTTAAAATGAAGGAGTTTTTTTCCTGAAAGTTTAGGCCCAAACCATGGGTGCACATTATACACAGAAGTGTGTTATACATGAAAAATTATGGCAATTGTTTAGTTGGGGAGCAAGATGAACTTAGAAAATAACTAGGTCTCCTTTTTCAATCTCTTCTCTTATTTTTCTTCTCCATTCACCTTTCCTGTTTTTCATTCTTCACTTTCAATCTATCATTTTCTTTGTTAAGTCAAGCAAATGAGAGTCAACACATAACTTTAATTGCATGTAAAGGAATGTCATACACAAATGCTTATCAACTTCCAGGTAATATTAATTGTGACTTACACTCTTGAGAATTTGAACAGAGAAAAGGAACATGAAAGGAGAAAGATTATAGAGAACATCTAACATGTAGAAGAAAGTATTTGGGAGATAGCAAGTTTACAGAGTGCTTTAGTAACATAACCCTTATTAGAATGAAAGTTCATTATGACAAGGAATGGGAATTAGTGAGAGTGAGGATTATGAGAGGAGGCAATTTAGTAAAGTGAGATTTAAGTCTTATGAATGAAAATATTAATACCTTAAGAAATGTACTAATTATGGCTGAATGCGGTGGCTAACGCGTGTAATCCTAGCACTCTGGGAGGCCGAAGCAGGAGGATAGCTTGAGCTCATGAGTTCAAGACCAGCCTGAGCAAAAATGAGACCCTGTCTGTACCAAAGGGTCTCATTTAGTAGACCCTTATTTTTTTTTCTAAAAATAGAAAAACTGAGTCAAGAGGATTGCTTGAGCCCAAGAGTTGGAGGTTGCTGTGAGCTATGTTGCCATGGTACTCTACCCAGGGTGACAGCTTGAGACTGTCTAAAAAAAAAAAAAAAAAAGAAATGTACTAATTCTACATAATAATTCATGACCCAGTTGGGACTAAAACTCATATTTCTGAGGTCTGTATTCTTCAGTGATGTACTTCTGTTGCTTCACCATAGTACCCTACACGTGAAACTCTTAGTGCTTTCATGTACACCAATTTGATCCTCAAAAACCTTGTGAGCTGTGTAGTTCAGGTATTATTATGATCCCATTTTGGAGATAAGGAAAATGAAAGTGAGAGATGATAAAGTTGACTAGATGTAAAGTAGCTAGGACTGCTTTTGTAACCACATTACTTATTTTCTATATCTTCTTGCCTTTCCTCTTGTGCATTACTTTTTAGTCTAGTTATTAACTTTTCCATAAAACTAAGGCTAAAAGAAGTTAGACAGGTTAAAAAGATCAACTCCATAGTAAGTAACAGAACATATCCACATCTAAATTTATGCCTTCTGACTGTGTATTTTGTCCAAAATAACGTACCTACTGGAAGACCTAGAAGTTTCTTGAGACTTGTTCATACCATGATTGAAATAATACTAGAGAATTATACTGGTAGACGTGTGTGGTATTATTTGGAGAAATCAGAAGTGAAGGCTTGGGGAGGGAGGGGGCTTTGTAAACTTTTACCTAATGGTTACAATGTAATGGTATTTGGCACACCCCGGGTGAAGGGCTCAGCTACAACTGGACTTTACCTAGCAAACTCAAATAATGTAACCTAATCATTTGTACCCATATATTAATCTGAAAAAAAAAAAGAAGTGAAGGCTGAAATCAGCTGTGAGGTGGCTATATTAACAATATACTGGCTGGGCACTGTAGCTCACACCTGTAATCCTACTGCTTTGGGGGGCCAAGGCAAGTAGAGCTCTTGAGTTTAGGAGTTCAAGACCAGCCTGAGTAAGAGTGCGACCCTGTCTCTACTAAAAATAGAAAAATTAGCTGGGCTTGCCTTGTGGCTGGAGCCTATAGTCCCAGCTACTTGGGAGGATGAGGCATGAAGATCATTTGAACCCAAGAGTTTGAGGTTGCTGTGAACTATCATGATGCCATGGCACTCTACCCCAGGGCAACATCATGGGACAAACCAGAAAAAAAAAACCCCCAAACAATATGCTGACTTAAAATCCAGTATTAAACAAGTGTGAAATGATAAGGTTCTTGACATAGATAAAAGTTTCAATATGTATTTTTATCACTTAAAAATGCTCAAGATTGGCCAGGTGCCAGGGCTCACACCTGTAATCCCAGAACTGTGGGAGGCTGAGGACAGAGAATTGCTTGAGCTCAGGAGTTTGCGACTTGCTTCAGCAAGAGTGAGACCCCGACTCCTAAAAAATGGAAAAACCCAGCCAGGCGCTGCAGCGAGCACCTGTAATCCCAGCAGCTTCGGGAGACTGAGGCAGCAGGATGCCCACAGCCTCGGGTTGCAGTGAACTATGATGCCATTGCACTCTGCTCAGGGCATAGATGGGAGTCTGTCTCAACTACAACAACAAAAAAACCTGCTGAAGAATGAAGTGCTGTACTATTCACTAGTAAATAAGCCTAGTAAATAAGCCAATACTTATTTACTAGTGCTCAAAATCCTTGAATTAATTTGGTAACACTTTTGTGAAAGAAACCAGATCTATTTTTTTGTTATCTCCATAACCTGTAGTTGAAGTGTGAGACAGGGAAGAAACAGCTTATGTTGTAGAGATGTTCTATCTTAGTCTATTCTAAGCAACTGCTACAATCCATTATGAAATATCTGTGTATTAATTCTCCTGGCATGTGTAAAAAAAAATATTACAAACTCAGTTGCTTAAAACAACAGAAGTGTATTTTCTCACAATTATGGAGGCCAGAAGTGTGAAATTAGTGTCAGGGAGCTGAAATTGAGGTGACAGGGCCATGCGTCCTCTGAAGGCTCTGAGGGAGAACCTGTTCTAACTTCTGGTGGCTGCCAGCATTCCTGTCTCAGCCTCAGTAGTCACATGACCTGCCCTTCTGTCTGTCAAATCTCCTTCTGCATCCTTTTTTTAAAATATTTTTTTTCCTTGGCCAGGCGCAGTGGCTCACACCTGAATCCTAGCATTCTGGGAGGCCAAGGCAGGTGGATTGCCTGAGCTCACCGGTTGGAGAACAGCCTAAGCAAGAGCAAGGACCCCATCTCTAAAAATAGCTGGGCATTGTGCGTTGTGCTAAGCTACTCGGGAGGCTGAGGCAAGATAATCACTTGAGCCTTGAGAGTTTGAGTGTGCTGTGAGCTGTGACACTAGGGCACTCTACCCAGGGCGACAAAATGAGACTCTTGTCTAAAAAAAATTTTTTTTCTTTCTTTCATTACAGCAGATCCCTCTGCCTTCTTGTAAAGTACATGTTGATTATACTTTAGACCCACCTGGGAAGTCCAAGATAATTCCTCCCATCTCGAAATTCTTAATTATGTCCACAAAGTCCTTTCTTTTTTTTATTTTGTTTTGTTTTGAGACGAAGCCTCAAGCTATCCCTCTGGGTAGAGTGCCATGGCATCATAGCTCATAGCAACCTCCAACTCCTGGGCTCAAGCGAGTCTCCTGCCTCCGCCTCCCAAGTAGCTGGGACCACAGGCGCCCACCACAACGCCTGGCTATTTTTTTGGTTGCAGCCATCGTTGTTTGGCGGGCCCGGTCTGGATTCGAACCCGCCACCTTAGGTGTACATGGCTAGTGCCTTAGCCACAAAGTTCTTTCTTGCCACATAAAGTAACATTCACAGATTCCAGGGATTAGCACATGTACGTCTTTTGAGGAGCCAGTATTCCACCCTCCACTGTCTTTATTGTCACTCTATTTGCTTTTTTTCTTTCTCACCCCTTTTCTTCTCTCCTATGTTTATTCTTTTTCATCTCCATGTTCTAAATTAATAATCAAGAGTCGAGTGGCTGTGGAGTAAGATCAGTAAGCTAACCTTATTGCCCCCCCCCACTGAAACGTTTCATTCTGCTCACAATAATTTTTTCTTGTTGTTGACAGTTAATTCACAAAACTTAGCACTTTCTACAAAAGCAGTTACTGAATTTTTGGGTAAAATGTTTGAGTTAACATTTCAGTTAAAACAACTGTCAGTTGGCTTGGGACCTGCAGCTCAAGCAGCTAAGGCGCCAGCCACATACACCTGAGCTGGTGGGTTCGAATACAGCCCAGGCCTGCCAAACAACAATGATGGCTGCAACCAAAAAAATAGCCGGGTGTTTTGACGGGCGCCTGTAGTCCCAGCTGCTTGGGAGACGGAGGCAGGAGAATCGCTTGAGCCCAGGAGTTGGAGGTTGCTGTGAGCTGTGATGCTACGGCACGGCACTCTACCTAGGGTGACAGCTTGAGGCTCTGTCTCAAAAAAAAAAAAAAATCTGTCAGTTGACAAATAGCTAGTGTTGTTTCAGATCTGATTTTCCTTTAAGCAGGTTTTCCTCACATTTGCATTTTGTTTTAATAATAGCTCATGACTTGAATTTAATGAAGGAAAACAGAATGAAGGAGTTGGTAGAGTTTTGATCCAAAAGTTCATTGTCTGGAGACCTTTATGGTTTGGGGCATATCATGTAAATTTTTAGGCCTCCCATTTCCTAATATGTCCAATAAAGGAGTTGAATTATATACTGTCTATGAAGAGCTAAATTGCCTCTTACTCAGTTCTGGTATTAGTATAAAATATTTTTGAAAAAGAACAAGGCTAGATGCAGCTCATACCTGCATTCCTAGCACTCTAGGAGGCCAAAGCAGGTAGATCGCTGGAGCTCAGGAATTCCAGTCCAGGCCTGAACAAAAGTGAGGCCCTGTCTCTACTAAAAACAGAAAAATTAGTCAGGCATTGTGTTGGGCATCTGTATTCTCAGCTACTCAAGAGGCTGAGGCAAGAGGATCTCTTGAACCCAAGAGACTGAGGTTGCTGTGAGCTATGATGATGCCAGGGCACTCTACCCAAAGTGATAAAGAGTGACACTCTGTCTCAATAAAACAAGTAACAACAAAAAAGGCAAATAAATAACACATCTGATTTATCTTGTACTATTTGGAAAACAGAATTATGTTAGCAAGATTAGTTTGAAATAACTGTGCATGCTTTCTGTTTTTCTGTAGATGGACCACGCATCTCCAACCTACATGCTTGCTAACTTAGCCCACTTACATTCTGAACAACTTCTTCAGGGCTTGAATCTTCTTCGCCAGCATCACGAACTCTGTGACATCATTCTTCGAGTAGGTGATGTTAAAATTCATGCTCACAAAGTGGTACTTGCCAGCATCAGCCCATACTTCAAAGCAATGTTCACTGGAAACCTTTCTGAGAAAGAGAACAGTGAAGTGGAGTTTCAGTGCATCGATGAGACTGCTCTCCAGGCTATTGTGGAGTATGCCTATACGGGGACTGTTTTTATTTCTCAGGACACAGTTGAATCCCTCCTGCCAGCAGCAAACCTTCTCCAGATAAAACTCGTCCTGAAAGAATGTTGTGCATTTCTTGAAAGCCAGCTCGATCCTGGTAACTGTATTGGAATTTCTCGTTTTGCAGAAACATATGGTTGTCACGACCTTTATCTGGCAGCCACTAAATACATATGCCAGAATTTTGAAGCCGTTTGCCAGACTGAAGAGTTTTTTGAGCTTACACACGCTGATTTGGATGAAATTGTTTCTAATGACTGTTTGAATGTAGCCACTGAAGAGACAGTTTTTTACGCATTAGAGTCGTGGATCAAGTATGATGTACAGGAACGCCAGAAATACTTAGCACAGCTACTAAACAGTGTACGCTTACCACTGCTGAGTGTTAAGTTCCTCACTAGACTGTATGAAGCAAATCATCTCATTCGTGATGATCGCACTTGCAAACATCTTTTGAATGAAGCCCTGAAGTACCACTTTATGCCTGAACATAGACTCTCTCATCAGACAGTGCTGATGACGCGACCTCGCTGTGCTCCCAAAGTTCTTTGTGCAGTAGGAGGGAAATCTGGACTCTTTGCCTGTCTGGATAGGTAAATAGGAGACGTCCTTAAAGAAGTGATGCTAAGAGATTTCATACTTTTTAAATTGCAAACTTTCTATATTTTAAAGATAGTTTTCTTTTCCTTCTTACTTTTCTTTGTTTGCTCTTTTTATTTTTCTCTCTTCCTCAAATACTTATGCAGTTTTTTAAATCACATTGTCCTCCGTTCTCTACAATACTCACAATTATTAATTGTTCCCTAAGCATGCCTGGTTTCTCACTAACTTTTCTTTCATTTTCTGTCTTCCTTTTTGTCTTTCTAGAACCATTTACATCTTCATTCTAGTAGATGAGGTCAGAGGAGATTTATTGTTAACTGCACCAGGATATATTAAAGAAGACTAGGAACCCTTGGGGAGGGCACACTAGGGAGAGGAACAGGTTGGAATGAAACCAGTTAATTAGAGGTACCACCAAGGAAATGTGAAAAAATAGGACACTGATATGTGGCATAAATCATGGATTTCATGTGCAGTTTATTTTCTTCAGTGTATTTATTAAACACAGTAGTAAAAAATGCTTCCTTTTCTGGGCCAAGCTCAGTGGCTCATGGCTGTATATCCTAGCACTCTGGGAGGCCAAAGTGGTTGGATTGCCTAAGCAGGGGTCCTCAAACTTTTTTTTTTTTTTTTTTGAGATGGAGCCTCAAGCTATCCCCCTGGGTAGAGTGCTATGGCATCACAGCTCATAGCAACCTCCAACTCCTGGGCTCAAGCAAGTCTCCCGCCTCCACCTCCCAAGTAGCTGGGACCACAGGCGCCCACCACAATGCCCCGCCATTTTTTGGTTGCAGCCATCATTGTTGTTTGGCGGGTCAGGTATAGGGATTCGAACCCACCACCTTAGGTGTACTTGGCTGGTGCCTTAGCCTATTGAGCCACAGGCGCCGAGCCCTCAAACTTTTTAAACAGGGGCCCAGTTCACTGTCCCTCAGAACGTTGGAGGGCTGGACTGCAGGCCCCAGGACAGTAGGCTGCTAAGCAGGACAGGCAGTGGTAGCAAAAACACCTGGCCAGATAAATGTCCTTGGCAGGCTGTATGTGGCCCATGGGCCATAGTTTGAGGACCCCTGGAAAGCCTGGGAGTTTGAGACCCTGTCTCTAAAAAATAGCTGGATGTTGCGGCAGGTGCCTATTGTCTCAGCCACTTGGGAGGCTGAGGCAAGAGAATCACTTCTGCCCAAGAGTTTGAGGTTGCTGTGAGCTATGATGCTAGGACACTCTACCAAAGGCAATTAAAGTGAGACTCTGTCTAAGGAAATAAAGAAAAATGAACAAAAAGCACATTAAAACTTCCTCTTTTAATAACTTAAACTATGAGTTGTCATATATTTTCTATAAAGAGCCAAATAGTAAATATTTTAATCTTTGTGAGCCATGTGGTCTTTGTCGCAGGTACTCAACTTTTCTATTTTTAGTAGAGATGGAGTCTTGCTTTTACTCAGACTGGTCTTGAACTCGTGGCATCAAGCAATCTTCCTGCCTAGGGCTTCCCAGAATGCTAGAATTAGGGGTATGAGCCACTGGATGCGGTGGTACACACCTGTACTCCCAGCTGCTTGGGAGGCTGAGACAGGAGGATCGCTTGAGTCCAGGAGTTCTGGGCTGTAGTGCACTATGTCGATCGGGTGTCCGCACTAAGTTTGGCATCAATATGGTGACCTCCCGGGAGTAGGGGGCTACCAGGTTGCCTAAGGAGGGGTGAACTGGCCCAGGTTGGAAACGGAGCAGGTCACAACTCCTGTGCTGATCAGTAGAGAGATCACGCCTGTGAATAGCCATTGCACTCTGTCCTGGGCAACATAGTGAGACCTGGTCTCTTTCAAAAAAAAAAAAAAAAAATTATAGGTGTGAGCCACCATGCCTAACTTTAATTATAGTCTAAATTGTTTATTGCTGAGATTGTGCTATGAGTAGCATGTTACTTACGGTAGCTTATTGTTATACCATGGTAGTGTAAGAGCAGCTGTAGATGATACATAAATGAATGAGGGCAGATGTGTTCCAAAAACCTTATTTACCCGAAAAAAAAGAAATCAAAATAGAACCTGTGGCTCAAAGGAGTAGGGCGCTGGCCCCATATACTGGAGGTGGCAGGTTCAAAAACCTTATTTACCCAGGTAGTTGGTGAGCTGAATTTGACCCAAGACCATAGTTTGCCAATCCTTGACAGAGAGAGTCATCTAAGTAACTTTTATACATTGAAAATATAGCTTGATGTTATCTTTGTTTTTTCCTTGGCTAGGATTGCTTCACAGAAACTTTTGTGTTTGATGTATTTCTTTCTTTTTTTTTTTTTTTTGAGGCAGAGCCTCAAGCTATCCCCCTGGGTAGAGTGCCATGGCATCACAGCTCATAGCAACCTCCAACTCCGGGGCTCAAGCGAGTCTCCTGCCTCTGCCTCCCAAGTAGCTGGGACCACAGGTGCCCGCCACAACGCCCGGCCGTTTTTTGGTTGCAGCCATCATTGTTGTTTGGCGGGCCGGGCTGGGGATTCGAACCCGCCACCTTAGGTGTATGTGGCTGGCGCCCTAGCCGATTGAGCCACAGGCGCCGAGCCGATGTATTTCTTTAATACTATGGATTTCTCTTTTTCTTATTTCTAAAAATTTGGTAATTCCTTCTCCAGTGTAGGGAACCATTGACAGTTCATCACTGGCAACATATATATCCTGCATCTTTTAAAAAGTGTGACTACACATTTTCATTGTAGTACTTTTTTTTGGTTTTAAATTGAGATAGGATCTTGCTCTGTTGCCCAAGCTAGAGTGAAGCAGCATTGTTGTAGCCCACTGAAACCTTAAACTCCTGAGCTCAAGTGATCTTCCCACCTCAGCCTCCTGAGTAGCTAAGACTATAGGTATATGCCACTATGTCAGGCCAACTTTTGTATTTTTTGTAAAGACAGGGTCTTTCTCCTACTCAGGCTGGTCTTGAACTCCTGGCATCAAGCAGTCATCCTCCCTAGTGCCTCCCCAAGTGCTAGGGTTACAGGTGTGAGCCACCATGCCTGATCTTAATTATACTCTTAATTGTTTATTGTTGAGATTGTGCTGTGAGTAGAGAATTAGTTATGGTAGCTATACAAATTGATTGCTTAACTTGTATTCTTTTTTTTTGAGACAGAGTCTCACTATATCACCTCGGTAGAGTGCCCTGGTGTCATAGCTCACAGCAACCTCAAACTCTTGGGCTTAAACGATTCTCTTGCCTCAGCCTCCCAAGGTGCTGAGACTACAGGCACCTGCCACAATGCTTGGCTATTTTTTGGTTGCAGCTGTCATTGTTTAGCTGGCCTGGGCTGTGTTCAAAACCACCAGCCTTGGTGCATGTGGCTGGTGCCATAACCATTTGCTACAGGTACCGAGTCTTAACTTTTATTCTTAAAGGCAGTGATAATTGGTATAAAGTAAATATTAGTCAAATGTCAAGACAAAAACTTTCAAATGATTATTTGCCTCTTGTTTTTATCACCTATTAAAAATAACAAACATAAATTACTGAAGAGTCTTAAGAACTGTTCATATTTTTGGACCCAGTAATCTTTTATCATAACATTTATAATAATAAAATTTTTTATTTTTTATTTTTTCATAATAAAATTTTAAACATATCATTTGCTCAAAAACTTTTGGAATCAACTCGAATTCAATTTAATTCTACAAAAAAATTATAAACACAGTGTCAGACACACTGCTAGATAATGGGCCTGTAATAAGTTTTAATTTAGTAAAGGAGACAGATATTTAAATGGATAATTGTAATACATAGTGTTAATGCAGTGATAAAATTAATGTTATAGAACTATTAAGGAAAGGCAATTGTCTTACCTGAGGGACTTAGGGAAGGATTATAGAGAAGTTAATATCTAAGCTGAGTGTGGAAGGCTAAGCAAGAACCAAGTGAACAAAGGGGGATGGTCATAAGGAAAGTGCAAAGACACAATGGTATTATACAGTATGGGATTACAGGAAACTAAAAGCTGTCTGGTATTCAGAGGTATATGGTTCTAACCAAGAAATGTCAATCAGTGGTCATTAAGAACCAAGTCAAAGAAATTACTGTAACTCAGAAGCCAAAAGTCAAATACCATGTTCTCAATTATAAGCAGGAGCTAAATAATGTATATGCAGACAGAGAGAAATAATAAACGCTGGAGACATGGAAAGGTGGGAGGGGAGGGTGGGGGTGAGGGATGAGAAATTACCTAATGGGAACAAGGTATACTGTTGAGGTGATGGTTACACAGAAAGCTCAGACTTCACCAGTCTGCAATATCCCCGTGAGAAACACCTGCACTTGTACCCCCTAAATGTATTTTTACGAAAAAGAAGTTGTTGTATGCTATGATAAAAAGAATTTATGTGGGTTGTAAGACTATTCCAAGGATAGTAGTGAAATGATCAGATGTGTTTATTAGCTCATTCTGGTTGCATTAGGAAGAAAGATTTGAAGGGACATGATTAACGTCAGAGTGATTAGATTAGAGGTTATTATAGAAGTACAGACAAGAGGCCGGGCTTAGTGGCTCACACCTAATCCTAACACTCTGAGAGGCTGAGGCAGGTGGATTGCCTGAGTTTAGGAGTTTAAGACCAGCCTGAGCAAGAGTGAGAACCTGTCTCTAAAAATAGCTGCGTGTTGTGGTGGGCGCCTATAGTGCCAGCTATTCAGGAGGCTGAGGCCAGAGCATCACTTGAACCCAGGAGCTTGAGGTTGTGACACCACAGCGCTCTACCCAGGGCACAGAGTAAGATTCTGTCTCCAAAAAAAAAAAAAGCAGTACAAACAAGAGATTTGGAGGTCCTGAATTAGGATAGAAGTAGCAAAAATAAAGAATGGGGCATTAATTTAAGAATTCTCTTAAAAGAGTAAATTGACCAGACTTGGTATTTGAGTGGATCAGGGAAGGGGTAGAGAGGCAAAAGGAGGGATTCAGGATGAGCCAAGGTCCTTCCTGGGGACTGGGCCAGTGAGATATTTTGATTAGATAATTGGATAGATGGTTATATACAGAGAGAGAAAGGAAGAATTAATGAATATGGGAGGAGGAACTACCCTAAGCAGAAAAGTAATGTGTTTAGTTTTAGACTTGCTGAGTTTGAAGTGCCTATGAAATATCCACCTGAAGGATTTCCTATTGCTTGCTGGACATGAGCACACAGCTCAAAGAACAGATCAGGGCCAGAAATTTGGAAATCATCTGTATATAGTGTAATTTAAAGATATAAATTAGAAGCATGAAGTTTTCTATGGATTCCTTGACTAGTTTAAATGTTCCACCTTTCTGCCCAGTGAGAACATATAGAAAGGAAAAGGGGCTCAGCGCCTGTAGCTCAGCAGCTAGGGAGCTGGCAGGTTCAAACCCAGCCTAGGCCTGCCAGACATCAGTGACAACTATAACCAAAAAAAAAAAAAAAAAAAATAGCCAGGCACTGTGGTGGGTGCCTGTAGTCCCAGCTACTCGAGAGGCTGAGACAAGGGATTCCCTTAAGCCCAAGAGTTTGAGGTTGCTGTGAGCTGTGACACTGTGACACTTTAGGCACTGTACCTAGGGCAACATAGTAAGACTCTGTCTCAAAGAAAAAAAAAAGGAAAAAGAATTGATTCCTGAGTTAAAACCTAGGGAGCACTAAGATGAGGACAGAAAGGACAGTTTTAGAGATAGGGAACCAAGAGCTGATAGTGTCATGAAAGCCACCCACGGAATGTAAGTGTGTCAAGGAAAGAATATGACCAATGATGTAAAATGCATCAAAAAGATCAAGACAGGCTCAGCGCCTGTGGCTCAATCGGCTAAGGCACCAGCCACGTACACCTAAGGTGGCGGGTTGGAATCCCCAGCCTGGGCCCGCCAAACAACAATGATGGCTGCAACCAAAAAATGGCCAGGCGTTGTGGTGGGCGCCTGTGGTCCCAGCTACTTGGGAGGCTGAGGCAGGAGACTCGCTTGAGCCCAGGAGTTGGAGGTTGCTATGAGCTGTGAT
>CAUYQV010134127.1:0-24784 GCA_963574575.1 Galagoides demidoff | reverse complement strand
TTTTATATTATTTTTGTTAATTTTATAATGTTAAACTGTAATAACAAATAATTGCTGAGAAGTGATTATCGAGAACTGCTTATCAAAGTTTGCATTGTTGTCAGGCCCTGCCCTGCCCCGGCCCCCGCCATGTTGTCCTACCTCACAGATGTTAAAATCTGGTCACCCTATTTTAATACAAAAAATAGAACCATAAGAATGGGCCAAGATGGCAGATTAGAAATATCCTGCAAAACACAGCTCTCACAGAAAGGATCAAAAGTGGTGATCCTTTTGCATTGATCATCTGAGTCAGAGCACTGGGAATCCACAGAGAGGAAGAGGGAAGGGAAGAATACAGAATTGGGCTGAGCTGCTGAGCAAGGGTAGAGGTAATTAAGGAAGGTGCCCACACATGGAAAAGGGGACAATGGAGAAAATCCCAGGCTCCATGTTTCCCTGAGGATACTGTAACTGGAGTGGCAGGACAACCTCTGCACTGATACAGAGTCAGGGCTGTGTGGCTGCATTGCTCTAGAAAGGATGGCTTGCAAACCCTGGGTGCTGTGGCTGGTGACACTGTAGGATCCCAACCACAGAATGCTACTTTTTCCCAGAGGTCAGATCTGTGACTGCTGCATCCTCCTTGCCCTGCCAGGTGGGTAAGGAGTGGGGGAATCCTGGCAATTATGTGTGCCTTGGGGGCAGGGGATAGGCACCACTGCCACCACTGCCACTTTTGGGGACTGTGAGTAGAGGAGAAAGGATCTGTGGATCTGTTCATTCACATGTAGGGACCCAGGTGAAGCACGCACCCAAAATAGCATCCACTGTCCACTGCTGAGGAAGCTAGACTGCTACCACCACCACTACCACCTGATGTGCCTGGACTAGGATATGATAGCCAGAGATACCACTGCTTTTGGTTCTGGGCAGACTATACACCACAGATCCATATCATCTTGCACAGGCACTGGACACCATGCCCTGCATACACCCTACCCCTCCTACATACCTTACCCCATAGCTACCCTGGCCCATATGCCTGAGTACCGCCTCCTGTGGATCTGTTCATTCACATGTAGGTACCCTGTCCCACTTGTCTGCCCTGTCCTAGAGTCCATGTAAGTTGTGACCCATTGGTCTGCTTTGAACTAGGGGCAGCTCCACCCCATCCCCTGTGAGTCTACTCCACACACAGGCTGACTCTGCTACAAGTACCTGCTATGCCCTGCACCAAACCCTGTTTTCACCTCACCCTGTGCAAGCACATGCCATCTCAGCCACCCAGGCCTGCACACCATGACCATATCACCTCCTCCATCCTGCATGCATATGCCATCCTGCTGGCCAGCCCAATTTCATGAATACAGCTGGTACCAGGAGCTGGTTCTGCCACAAAAGCCTAGTGACAGTCACAGGGGAATAGTGAGAACTGTAGCAGAGCAGCAGTGTTAAAGGCTCACAGTACATCTACTCTGCTCCTGCCTGGTCAAGCTTCTGACCCAAGCACACCATCAAAGGACCCATCTCTATCTTATCTGAGCAACAGAGGTCTTAGCAGGGGGAGAAGAGGTGTACTAATTCTGATATCTATTTTGAGCTGATAGAAGTGGCCTCAGATAAGAAGACACCAGCCTAACAACTCTGGTAACATGAAAAAAACAGGCTGTCTTAACACCTCCTTCCTCCTACTAAGGATCACATCAATTCTCTAGCAATGTATTTCAACCAAAAGGAAATTATTTAAATGACCGATATGGAATTCAGATTATGGATGGCATGTAAAATGGATGGAATAGAGAAGATAGTAAAAAAAAGAATCTCAAAGAAACAAAAAAGATAAACAAAATCATTAGACATCTAGCTAGGTTAACCATAAATAGAAGAGAAAGATCCAAATAACCTCAATAAGAAATGAGAAAGGAGACATTACAACTGATACTACAGATTTATAAGATATCTATGAAGTTTGAAAACTTCTGTACACACAAACTAGAAAATGGATAAGTTTTTGGAAACATACAACTTCTCAAGCCTGGATCAGGAAAAAATAGGAATCCTGAGTAGATCAATAGCGAGTAATGAAATTGAAGGCCCTCTTTCCCTCTCCCCCAAAGCCCTGGATCAGAGGGGTTCACATCTGAAATCTACCAAAACTACAAAGAATTCACACCCACTCTACTGAATTGTTCCATAACATTGAGAAAAAGAAAATCCACTCCCCCAATTCATTCTACAAACTTGGTATCATCTTGATACCAAAGTCAGGGGAAGGACACAACAGAAAAAGGGAAACTATAGATCAATATCCCTTATAAACAGAGATGCAAAAATTCTCAAATATATTAGCAAACTGAATTCAACAGCACATTAAAAAAGTAATCCAACATGATCAAGTGGGATTCATCCCAGGGATATGATAGTTCAACATATACACATGAATAAATATGATTCATCACATAAACAAAATTAAAAGCAAAGACCATATGATCACTCTAATAGATGCATAAAGAGCATCTGATAAAATCCAGCACCCCATTATTACAAAAACCTTCAATAAACTAGTCATAGAAAGAACATAATTCAAAATAATAAAAACCCTATATAACAAACCACGGCCAACATACTGAATAGAAAAAACCTGAAGGGTTTCTCCCTAAGCACTGAAACAAGACAAAGGTGGCCACGGACAGCCATTCTATTCAACATAGTGCTGGAAGTCCTAGTCAGAACAATCAGACAAGGGAAAGGGCAACCAAATTGGGAAAGAGGAGTTCAAACTTTCCCTGTTTGCCAATGATATGATCATATACCAAAAAAAAAAAAAAACCCTGAAAACTCCACCAAAAGACTCCAAGAATTGATAAATAACTTTGGTAAACATTCAGATGACAAAATTAATGTACACAAATCACTAGTATTTCCATATACTACAAACAGTCAAGCTGAGAGTCAAATCAAGAACTCAATAACCTTTACATTAGTTACAAAGAAAATAAAATACCTAGAAATATATGTAACTAACTAGGTGAAACATCTCTACATGGTGAACTACAAAGTACTGATGAAATAAATTCGAGATGACACAAATGAATACAAAAACATCTCCTCCTCTTAGATTTGAAGAATCAATATTAAAATCTCCATATTGCCCAATGTTATTTACAGATTTAATTCAGTTCCTATCAAAATTAAATTCCATTTCTTTCAGATGTAGAAAAAATAATAAACTTCATATGTAACCATAAAATACCCCAAATAGCCAAAACAGTTCTCAGCAAAAAGAACAAATCTGGAGGCATCACGTTACTTGACTTCAAAATATACTACAAGGCTACAGTAACCACAACACCATTGTACTGGTGTAAATGTAGATACATAGACCAATGTAAATGAATAAAAGAACTTGGAAATTAAACCACATTGCTATGACCAATTGATTTTTGACAAAGCAGACAAAAACATGCAATGGATGAAAGAAGACATATATAACAAATGGTGCTGGGAAAACTGGATTAACCACAAGCAAAAGAACAAAATGAACTTTACATTACTACATTTTTAATACTTATCCTTGAAAAATCATTATAGTAATTTCCTAATTGGTTTGGAATTGTTTGAGACCACTTTCACTGAAATCCCAGTCTGCAATTCTCATGGTAAAGTAAGGCATACATGTATCTTATGTTTAAACAGTAGATTCTAAACAAACAATAATAGCAAAAAGATTTATTTGTAAATAGCAAAAGATTGTAAAGATCATAAAAGATTGACCCAACTGCATTAACTCATTTTTATTCATATCTAAATTAGTAATATTGCAATGTCTTGAAATACACAAACCTTTCTTATTGTTCTATCTAATTTACTGCTAATCTCATCAATGATTTTTGTCATCATAAACACTCATTTCATCTCTATAAGGACAAGTTGGGTCTTTTTTATGTCTTCCAGGATTCTACTAAACTGTTTGAACATAGAGAATTCAGTTATAGTAACTATTACAATGTTATGACAGAATTCTAAAATCTGTCATTGGGGTCAGTTTTCCATTTCTCAAAATAGATTTTTTTAAATTTCATTTTTAATTGTCCAAAATCAAGACAACAGCAGATTTGGTGTCTAGTGAGGGGCCTCTTCCTGGTTCATAGTTCCTGTCTTCCTGTCTTTTTCCTCTGTCCTCACATGATCAAAGGGGCAAGATGTCTCTCTTTTATAAGGACACTAATCCTATCCATAAGGGCTCCACTCTCATGACCTAATCATTTCCCCAAGGCCCCATTTCCTAATACCATAACCTTGGGTGTTAGAATTTCAATGTCTGAATTTTAGGGGGACACACACATTCAGTCTATTGCCCTTACCTTAGTGAGGTTAAATATCTTTAATATAGTTAAGGGCTAATTTTGTATCTTTCTTATGAATTGTTTGCTCATGTCTTTTTTACATTTTTATATCTGGTTTTTCTCCTTTGTCCAAGAAATTTTCAGTATTTACATATTAGGGATATTAGCCTTCTAATCAACAAATCGGTTGTCTTTTGATTTATTTCATTGTATGTTTTTTTTTCTCTCCCTTTTAAAATTTGAAACTATGTGCCTTGAGTGAGTAAGCAATCAGTGGACACCAGAAAGTAAGTGATGCATAGGACACCCTGAGAAGCCCCACCAAGTCAAA
This sequence comes from Galagoides demidoff, assembly GCA_963574575.1. Lineage (NCBI taxonomy): Eukaryota > Metazoa > Chordata > Mammalia > Primates > Galagidae > Galagoides > Galagoides demidoff. Next base: position 20,125 of record CAUYQV010134127.1, on the reverse strand, counting down.
TGGTTGTGTGCTCAGATGAGTTCCACCAGCTGGATCAACCTGCTAGTCAATTAAGAACCTAAGGACTGGGGTAAACTCCACCGTGCCTTTTCTCCAGCTCTATAAACCCAAATGAGGGATCCTCTATTTGGGGAAATATGTGAACATGACTTGATCACATAGTATCTTCTCTAAGAAGGTGGAAGCTTGTTATAACCATGTGACCTAAGCAGTCACACAGAGCCCCATGCTTTGAAGGGGTTCGTGTACTTGTGCTTTAATGCTATGCTGTAGGAGTTTTGAAATATGCATTACATATTACACTTTTTGAACAGGACCCACATTTTCACATTACACCAGCCTTGCAAGTTATGTAAGCAGTTTTGTCCTCACTCTCAGGCCTCTGGAATCAAGGTTTCTATGGTGAGTTCCATACTTCTAAGTAAAAAGGCTTGAGCCCCATCACTGTACTACTTTTCAGCTGTGAACAGTTCTGTGACTCTTTCCTCTTATTTCACATGGAAACCCCTTTAGGGTAGACATAAAGACATAGACAGCAAACAAGTGTATGTTTCCCAGGACCTCTTCCCAGCAGGTCCTCAGGCCTGCTTCTGCTTCTAAGTCTGGCCTGCATGCAAAACCAAGACAGCAGCTGCTGGAGCTTCCTGTCTGCATCTGGAAAACACATATGGAACTTGTTCTTTCACTTGCCAATTGAACCCATACCTTGAAGCCCAGGGCAGCCCCACAAGTAGGCAATATGGGCTGACTTTTGGAGTTGAAATCCTTGAATACTATGGATTTCTATGTTCTGAAGTGAGGCTATGACCTGCTGGGGCCTTGTGTTATCCTACTCAGAAGAGAAGAGCTTGCAAAGGCTTTGCAAGTTGTCAGGACATCAAAAGGCCCTTATGACCTTTTTGTAATTGTATAGGATTTGGCAACATCTGGATGAGATTTCTACCTCAAGAACTCACAGATTCTAACATGAGGAAAAGGTGATGAGCGAAATGTGCTGGTCAGATGTGAAAAGCATCAGAGGATGGGTGACTCCAGATGAAACCCTACTTGTCTTGCCCATGTATTGTTCAAGTCAAATGAAAGTGCTTTATCCTTTTGGAAACTCTGATTTTCACTGTCAAGTCCAACTGCCATGGAGATCTGAGAAAGCAGATTTCAAATGCCGGTAACCACATATTTTGATTGATGGTACATTCAAGGCACCAGAAACTGCTCTTTTCTTCCTTCCTTTACTGATTTACTAGCTAAAACTCAGTACTCTTACCTGCCATGTGGAATGTAAGCCATATCATCTATGTCTTTCAAGTTGCAAGTGATCCCAATATAGCAAAGGGAATTTTTCACCTTCTAGGACTTATTTTACCCTGAAGAAGTTCCTGAGCATAAGGCTCCACTTCCTAAGTGGCTTGTTGCATAATAGCTGCAAACCATGCCAGCATTCTCTTGTCCTCTTACACTTTGGCAATTTTTACAAAATGAGTTGATCAGGATGCTGAAATTTGGAGGGAAATGGACTTTGTCCACTCTGAGTAGCTGGTGCTGAAGAATAATAAGAAATGGACTTGGCAGTGGTGGGATAGATGCTGTGGAAAGCATTTCATTCTTACCCGTGACAGTGCTCTTGGGACACTAGCTGAATCAACCCCCAGTCCTTTATGGATGACATTCACTGAGAGGCTCATTCATAGGGAACAAAGATCTAAGAACACTCTGATAATGGATTGCTGGCTTATCTATCATGTGAAAGAAATGGAAGCATTTATTTGGGGATACTTAAGTCTTTAGGATCCAGTGATAATATTTGTTACCTGGTTTGCGAATCACTATCATCACCATTTCTCATCATTAGAAACATATCCCTTAAATTGAAAAGTGCCAAATGCCAGTAATCAGATAATGATCTCTGAGGCAGGCTATTCTAGTAGCTATTCCCAGCCCTCATCTCACCTTCCTCTCATTGGACTACCCAATTCCCAAAAGTACATATATCTCTGGATGTACATTATTTCTAATCAGAAAAAGTAAACATATTTCCTCTTACAAAATAAATATGCTTCAAACTGAGAAGACAAAAATGCAAATACAATTCCCTTCAATTTTCCTCCAAATCATGTGATGCCCACATTGGTGCTTTGTCTCTCTTTCCTTTAAGAACCTTGCCCCATTCCTACAATACACAAAAGTGACAGGCATATGAATAACCCTGACTTAAGCATGATAAAAGCTATCTATGGTAACAAAAACATTTGTACTCCTTTCATATTTTAAAATAAAAAATGCAATGTGTAAAAGATTTGGAAAAGATAAGCCAACTCACATCCATTAAGATGACCATCATAAAAAGCAAAACAAAACAGATAACAATTGTTGGCAAGAATGTGGATAAAAGGGAACTCTTATGCACTGTTGGTGGGAAAATAAATTGATATGGCCAGTAAGGAAAATTTAAAATAGAATTATTATATGATCTAGCCATTGTACTTCTAGGTATTTATCAAAAGAATATGAGATCAGTATGTTGAAGACATACTTGCACTCCTTTGTTCATTGCAACAGTATTCCCAAAAGCCAAGAGCTGGAAACAATCTGAATGTTCATCAACATATGAACGAATAAAGAAAATGTTTTATATAGATATAATGGCATATTATTTAGCTTTTTTAAAAAAAAAGGAAATCCTGTCATTTGGTACAATGTGGACGAACCTTGAGGACATTCTGTTAGGTGAAATAAGCCAATCACAGAAGGGCGAATACTGCAAGAATTCACATATATGAGGTATTCAGAGTAGTGAAACCCATACACCAAAACTAGTGGTTACTAGGGGATAAGCGAGGGGTGAGAGGAAAGTTGTTATTTAATGGGGTTATAGTTTCAGTTGCATAAGATGAAAATCTCTGGAAATCTATACAAAATGTGCACATTGTTATCAATAATATACTAGATATTTAGGGTAGATTTCATGTTATATATGGGTTTTTATCACTTTAGTACAAAAAAATAGTCATTTATTTGCAAAGGCATCAACAGTAGCTGCAAGTAGCTGGCTGTGGTGGGCTTATTATGGATCCAGATAATACTCTCCAATCCTAAACAGCTGGAGTGGGTGTAGGAGACCCAAGGGTACTCTAGGTACAGATCCTGCTACCTTTCCAACTTCACTCATTTTTTTTTATTTCTTCAGAGATATCATTTCTGCTCTTAAATGAGAAAAATAAGATAATATGTCTAGCAACATCTTGAAAGGCCATTTGAATCACCTGAGCCCTTAAGCACAGCTCAACCACAACATGGGCCCTGATAGGCCATAAAGAGAGGCACTAACAAGAACAAAGATGGGAAATGAAGTGTAGAGCCAGGTGTCTTAATCTCTTGGGGTTCCTATAACATAATACCATAAAAGAGGTCACTTACTAACAACAAAAAATTATTTCTCACTGTTCTGGAGGCTGAAAGTCCAAGATCATGGTGCTGGCATGGTTAGATTCTGGTTAAAGTCCTCTTCTAGGTCTCAGAATGCTCAGAATGGTCCTATGCCATCTACCTTATGTTTTCGTATGGAAGAAAAAGGGCAATCTAGCTCTCCAGGGGCCTGTTTTATGAGGGTGCTAATTCCATTCATGAGGACTCCTTTCTCATCATCTAATCATCTATAGATACCATCACACTGGGGTTTAAGATAGCAACATATGACCTTGGAGTGAACACAAACATACAGTCTACTACATCGAAACTTGGGCTTTACTAAAGGCCTCCCAGGCCATCACTTTTGCTGTGTCTGGGTTTAGCAGCTTTTAAGACAGCTTCTAACTGGAATTGCCAACATTTGCTAAGGAGAGACCTGGCATTTCAGAACCAGGACATAATACTTGATGATTTCATTGATGTACCAGTCATGATTCTGTTTCCTTGTGCAGTTGCTCAGTTATTTATCTCATACACATTTCTATATCTTCCGTGTGTGTGATACTATGATGGGCCCAGAGGGAGTAGAGGAGACAAGTGGCCAGAGGTGCACAAGAAAAGGAAATCTGTTGGCCTGAGCTATAGACCAATACTTCCCAACATGTAAAACCATAGATCTTTGAAAAGCTTTGAACTTAATTAAGGATGTTGATCATGGAAGCAAGCATCGAACCTGTACTGCTTAAATAGCAAGGGTGCTTTCTAGAGGTACTATGGCGTGATGATCAAGATCAGGGGCTCCAGAGCCAGACTTCTTGGGTCCAAATTGCAGTCCTGACATACAAGCAGTTTCCTCACTTTGTCTTGAATCTGTTTCTTCATCTATATACTTGAGATAAATAATAATATCAACCCAAGTGTTAGCATAAAGGAATCACATGCAAGCCACAATTTTTCTAATGTCTGTAGATATTATTATAATAAATGAAATATAAATGTATTTAAAATATAACTGGGTTTAGCTTCTTGTCATTCTGTATTTTATCAATCAACTGAAGTCAAAAAATTTGACTACTGTCAAGCAAGGACATTATGATTTATTTGTATGTACAAAATGAAGAATGGCAGACCTCCTCAGTGGCATGGGTCCATGACCTTGGTTTTCCACCAGCCATTTCCTGACATTAACAGAGTCTGAAATTAAAGACTGGCTAGGTCCAGTTTCTCATTAAAGAAATGTTTTAAGAACCTAATTATACAAGACCCAAGATGAGACACCATTTACCTATAAAACTTACAACAAATTATTTCATTTGCTTAAATTTTAAATATTATTTTCTTTACCTATGAAATAGTATTCTAACTCGTGTCTGTTTCAAAAATTAGATGAGTGACCTACATGAAATCATTTAGCACAAGGTCTGGCACAGAGCACATGTCAATAAATGTCCATTTTCTTTCTAACTCATGAAGTGGCAATTAAGAAATCACTATTTAATCTGCCTAATCCTTTATATGAGAAATCAATATTTAACCTGCCTAATCCCCTAACCCTAAATATGAGAAATCACATATGGTTTTATGACAGTCACTGGAGGGGCAATGCATCCTATCCTCTTCAAATAGGGGCTGGGGATGGTATAAAAATTAGATCTTGTAAAGCAGATCCTAGCCAGGGTCCATTGCTGAACTTTGGAAAAAATAGCCTGGCACAAAAGCACTGGTTAAAAGGAGAAACTCTAGCACAGAACTGTTCAGTGCATGAGAATTCAATCAGGTTGGATGTCAACATTTTGTTATGAGTATGGTTCCTCAAGGGTCTCTAATCTATATGAATATCCTTTAGATAAATTTTCAGCCCCCAAGGCCAAAGGGAGGATGAGCAGGGTTCTGAGTGCTGAGGTGAAGGATGGGAGTATGGATGGAGGCAGACCAGGAACATCAATTAACCCCAAGCATAGAACACTCATTCATAATCTCATCCCGATAATTTACACGGCATTCAAGTATATGCATGAAGAACACTGAAGTAATGATGGTAAATCCCCACCACATCAGAGATCAGGGTGACATGTGCTATAAGCTTCTCAGAGGATGGTGACATATCCTCCAACCAGCCACAGAAGATACAGGACTGAATAAGGTGGAAAAACACCCTGCCTTTGTGGAGTTTCCAGTGTAACAGAGAGGCACAGAACAAACACAGGGGCATGTACTATCAGGCAGTGATAAGCATTATGAAGCTAACTGAATCAGGGTAAGAGAGCCATGGGTGACATTAAGTGAGGCTAGGGATAGAAGTGGTCTTTTAAGATATAGTAGTCAAAAAAGTATCTCAAAGGAGGCTTTGGGACAGAGGGAAGCATGTGGTAAGGGAGGAAACCTTACAAAGATCTGTGGAAAATGTCCCACTTAGATGACAAAGCAAGTGGATGAGGCATGAATAAATGCTTTTGAAACATGGATGAGCTTGATGAATCCAAGGGAAGCTAGAAGATCAGTGTGGAGGTTATGAGTAAGGAAAAGTATAGAAGAAGTCAGAAATTCAGCCAAGATATGACCCCTTTGAAACACTTCTATCACTGCCATCGTGGTTTAAGCCACCACCATCTCTTGGCATGGATTCCTACAATAGCCTCCTTAACTGGTTTCCTAGCTTCTGCTCTTGACCTCCTTCAATCTATTGTATTACTTCCCAAATTTTGTTGCACCTTAGAATCACTTTAGGGTGAATTTAGTTTTTATTTCTATTTTTTGTTAATTTACTTTTTTATTGTTGAGGATTCATTGAGGGTACAAAGAATCAGGTTACACTGGTTGTATTTGTTAAGTAAAGTCCCTCTTATAATTAATGTCCAATCCCCAAAAGGTATATCACATTCCATGACCCCCCATCCCCTTCCTCCTTCCCTCTCCCTGCACCCTGCTCCCTCCCATGTACTAGGTCATTAATTGTCCTCATATCAGAATTGAATACATAGTATTCTTGCTTCTCCATTCTTATGATGCTTTACTAAGAATAATGTGTTCCACTTCCATCCAGGTTAATACAAAAGATGTAAAGTCTCCATCTTTTGAATGGTTGAATAGTCTTCCATGGTATACATATACCACAGCTTGTTAATCCATTCCTGGGTTGGTAGGCATTTAGGCTGTTTACACATTTTGGTGATTGTAAATTGAGCTGCAATAAACAGTATAGTGCCAATGTCCTTATGATAAAAGGAATATTTTTTCTTCTGGGTAGATACTCAGTAATGGGATTGAGGATCAAATGGGAGGGCTAGTTTGAATTTTTTGAGGATTCTCCATACTTCCTTCCAAAAAGGTTGTTAATTTACATTTTTAATTAATGTCTTTATGCAGTTAGCAAAGTGTTCCCAGGGCTAGTAGTGGCTGAATCGTGATTTGAACCTGTTAGAGCCTCTACTACAGCTATTATGTTTTACTGCATAAATGCTAAGGAGCTAAATACTTGACATTTACATGACACCTACCATATGCTAGCCAGTATTTTATAAGTTTTGACTCATTCAATCTTCATGTCAACCCTACGAAGTCAATTTTATTTTTAACCCCTGGTGAAGATGAGAAAACTGAGGATCAAAGAGGTTAGTAGCTTACCTAAAGTCACACAGCTAATGGTGGAATTTGGCATTTGAATTCATGTAATCTCGCTCTAGAGCATGCAGTTTCAATGTGGACAATATCACCCCTAAAAGGATAATAATTTGTTCTTAGCAGAAAGAATTTTTTCCTCTTTTTATGTAAACAGGATTAAACATCATACTTACTACAATAGCCACCAATATCATAACTCATCTGAGGAATTACTGAGAACAAGACATTCTCCTGACAAGCCTGGAAATCTCTCGTGACTTGGAAGGCAAGCCGCCAAGTAACTCACTAATCCTGAAGGAGCTAAATTCAGTCCTGTAGTAGTAAGGCTAATGTTTAACATTAAGCATTTGATGGCAGTTCTTTGAAGGGTTAGTGGATAAAAATTGCATGTAGTATTTTTGGAGATCATTTCCCTTGCCACCCTTGAAGATCATTTCCTTAAGCATATATACTCTCTTACCACCCTTGACGATTATTTCCTTCAATACATACTCTCTTGGCACCTATGAGATTATTTCCCTGAGCATGCAGCCCCCTGCATGTCTTTCCTTATTAATCTTTCTGCCCATTATGTATCTTCTCAATAAAAGGCTCTGCAAGAAATGCTCAGTGCTATCCTGCACCTATGGTTAGCCTCAGCTCTCGCAGCGTGTACTGTCAAATTCATGTCTTGTGTGATCATTTACATGGTTGAGACATTTGGTGGAGTTGGCAGGACCTGAACTGGGCCACAGACTGAAGGGGAAAAACACTCAGGAGTAAGTGAAGCCTTCAGAAAACACAAGAAGGAGACTACAGGGAAGCAATGGGTAATTCCCTACCCATTGAATTACAATATCTCTGGCTTTTAAAAACATTATTAAAGTCAACCAGAGTAAAAGTGAAACAAAAAGTTTTTGAAGAATTATTTAAACATGTTAAAACTGTGACATTTATGTATAAACCACAAATATACATATAGTACATACATAGTCTAATGGAGTTCTCCATAGAAACAGAACTGATAGGCTGTGTGTATATATTTATACAGAGAGATAGTTCTTATAAGAAATTGGCTCATGTAATTATGGAGGCTGGCAAGTCCAAAATCTTCATGATGGGCTGGTAGGCTGGAGACCCAAGAGAGCCAAGGTTCCAGTTTGAGTCTGAAGGTAGTCTGATGCAGAAACACAAAGAGACAACATTGTGTGAAGGAAGTGTGAAGGAAGTCTGCTGGAAATTCTCTCTTGCTAGTGGGTGCGGGCTAGGAAGGCAACGGTTTTTTGGTTTTACTCAAGCTTTAAATTAATTCAATGAGGCCCACCAACATCATAAAGGAAATCTGCTTTATTCCAATTTCACTCTTTTAGATGTTAAACTCATCAAAAAACAACCTCACAGAAGCACCCAGAGTAACATTTGACCAGATATCCCAGTGGGCTCCCCATGGCCCAATCAAGTTGACACATAAACTAACCATCAAAAATAGAAATATAGTATATTTGTGGTATTAAAATTTCATGGAGAAGGCAAATTGGAAAAATTAGGAAAAAAAAGTTGGAAAGGCTCCTTTGGTAGAAGGGGTAGGGGTGATAATGAATAAAAAAATTCATAAGCACTGTGTTACAGTATGCTTTTAATAATCACACAGATTAGGACAACTAATCAGCTATAGAAATAACACAGGGAGGCAAGTGACAGCCATTGTAACAATGACTAATACTTTTTGAAAGCTTATAATGTGTAAATAACTGTGGCTAGATTTTTACATGTATGTTCAAGAAGCATCTCTAATTGCTGTCATGGCTCCAGCATGTTCTGTTTATTACCCTCCTCCCCTCACACATCGGTAGTGGCTACATAAACTACAAGGATCCTCCTCTTTTTTTTTTTTTTTTTTTTTGCAGTTTTTGGCCAGAGCTGGGCTTGAACTCACCACCTCTGGCATATGGGGCTGGCACCCTACCCCTTTGACCCACAGGCACCACCTGAGGGATCCCCCTTTTTTGAAACTAAGATGTCATTAGCCTTATGGGATGGTGTCCACTGAAATAATTAGATGGGGACAGAGCAAGATATGCCTGGGCATCTTTCCTCCTAGAGTTCAGAGCCCACTTCAATGTAGAAATTTAGGGGGTGAAAGGGTCATAGTCTCTGGTTAAGAGGTTTTTGGACAGGGTGGTGCCTGTGGCTCAAAGGAGTAGGGCGCTGGCCCCATATGCCAGAGATGCAGGTTCCAAACCCAGCCCCAGCCAAAAACTGCAAAAAAAAAAAAAAAAGAGGTTTTTGGACAAGCAAGACTGGCTCATAGGCTCTTTAGGACAACTTCCCTAAAATCAGGTCCCAAGATTTAGGCACCATCTAGAAAACTTTTCACTTCCTCCACACTTGGGAGCTCTTAAAACTTTCCATGTCCATGTCATACCTCAAAGTAAATATATCAGAAAGCCTGATAATGGAATTTGGGCATAAATAATTTTTAACAATTCCATTGTGCAGCAAAACTTGGAAATCACAAGCCTATTCTCAACACTGCACATAGACTTATTTTCATACAGCAAGTCTAATTACCCATCCTTCCTCTGCTTAAAACCCTCCAATGACTACTTAGAATAAAGTTGACCTTTTCCCCATGACCTGTAAGCTCCTCCCTTTATTGTTATCTGAGCACATTACTCTCCTCATTCACTGTGCTTCAACCATTGAACTTATTCTTGCTCCTCAAACATGCTGAGCTTCGCTTGCCTCAGCACTCTGGAATCTTGAAACTGGAACACTCTCCCTGAAGATATGTACATGGTTGGCTCCTTCTTGCTATTCAGGACTTAACCCTAACATCATCTTCCTAGAGAAGTATTCCCTGGCTCTTCTAGCAAGTTTAGTATACACACACATCTCCCATATGTATGCTATGATTTGCTAACCAGATTCCCTTCACAGACTAAAGAACTTATTTTCCAAGATGCTGGGAAAGCTTCCGGCACTTGATCTTGTCTAGGAAGACTGTACCTTCTTAGGTGTAGCCTTTTCCAATGACTTGTCATGTCTTGGTAAAGTTTAAGGACACAGTCAAATCATGACAATGTCAGAAAACAGCCTCAGCACTCCCTAAAAGGGCAACTGTTGCTTTGGCTGAGAATACATAACCACCCAAATCTTCCCTATATCCAATCCTGCTTCCACTCCATCCATAGGTGTCAATTCCAAGAGCATACCCTAACAATATTCCTGCACATTAAATTTTATCTCAGATTACAAGATAACTAGAACTTCAAGGGTTAGTGTCAGGAGTGGTCTGAGAAAGCAAAGTCTAAGATGGCATTCTGGAGCTAGCCCATCCACCAGAAAGCTGGCACTGAAGACCCCTTCGTTGGAGATAGGTGGCATGGGATTAGCCCCCTCACAAGGCAAAAATACAATTGTTAAAATTTTAAATGTGGATGTGATACATGTGGAAGAAAATTCACTATCAAGAATGGAATTGAGCGGCATTTCCTAAACAAAATTGATGGTTTGGGAAAAGGTAACCAAAGGCTATGAGATATTAGAAATGAATCATCCAAGTAATAGACCTCCAAAGAAGCTTAAACTCCCAAACACAGTACTGATAGGCCATATCCAGGGCTCTGGTTAGCAAAGAATGGGACCTGAAATCATAGGATGGAATCATCCCTGGGTTGGTAATGGTGCCTCTACATTTTCTCAGAAAGGACAAATGGATATTCACTTGGGTAACTATGTACTTGTGAAAGAGGCATATCCAAACATTTCACAATAATTTTCTATTGATAACTAAGGACTTGGTCATCATCATGATCCCTCATTATAGAAGGGGCATATAAGGACTAGGTAATAAATGTAATTCTGCCTCACAATTTATCCACATGATGCACAGACCCACCTGATGCTTATTCATTCCCACAGTCTCCAAATGTGTAGTTAGAATTGGTATACTTGGTAGCTGGCACAAGACTTGCATTAGTTCCTTGTCTGTAATATGAGGTAGCATAGTGGAACAGGTGAAATGGAAGCCTCTTGTGTCACTTATGGCAAGTCCAAATAGAAGAATCCCCAAAAAAGTATTCTAGGGTTCTAGAGCCAGGCCATGATGTCTATAGTGGAGAATTTCCCAACTTTAATAAAAAAGTTTTTGGCATGCTACTGGGCCTTAGTAGAGATGAAGTACCTAATTATAAGTCATTAAGTGACCATGTAGTAAGAGCTGCTGTACATGAGCTGGGTTATTTTAGACCCACCAAGCTCTATATAAGGTTAGACGTGCCCAGAAGCAACCTAATGTAAAGCCAGCTGATGGAAGAGGAAAGAGGGAAATTGCTGGGCTTGTTTTGCAGATGGGTTGGCTCAATGTGTGGATTTAACCTGAAAGTAGATGATCATTGCATTTTTTAGCCCATTCAGTGTGACCTCAGGAAACAGCAATGAAGGTAAATCTTCCCAATGGGCAGAGCTTTGGGTGGTACGATTGGTCATTCATTTTATTTGGAGAGAGAAATATCCTGAGGTTAGACTATGTAAGGAATAATGGGTTATTGCAAATGGAATAGTTGGTTGGTCAAAGGCCTGCAAATATAAATAGTGTAAGATTTTGGACAAGGGTGTCTGGGATATGACTGAACTTGTAGGAATGAACATGAAGTGTGAAAATCTTTGTATATTTCATGTTAAAGTCCATCAGAGAACATCTCATATGGAAGAAGCATAAAATCACAAAGTAGACAAAATGACTAGGCCAAGTGATGTGTTACCTCAAAGCTAGCACAATGAACATGGGAAAAGAGTTGCCATATGGCAGAGATGGCAGCTATCTGTATATCACCAAGGCAGATCTAGCAACTTCCATAGCAGAATGTCCAAATTTCCAGCAACAGAGACTAATACCTAGCCCTCTACATGGTACCTTGAAGACACAACCAGCCATTCTGTGGCAAGTTGACTATATTGGAACTCTTCCATGTGGGGTGGGTTATTCATTTGTCAAATGATTCATTTTGACAAGAATAGGGATATATTTCAGAAATGACCTCAGACAGCATAAGAATGTTTGATCCACTGGCGTGGGATTGTATATAACATTGCATTAAAACAAGTGACACACTTTACAGCAAAGGAGATACTGAAGAGAGTACATAATATAGGATCTACTGGTCATGGCACACCTACCTACCAGAAGCTTCCAGTGTGACAGAGGTAAAATATAGCCTGTTGAAGGCATATCAGAGAAGATTGTTCAAGGATAATTTCAAGATATAGTATATACTATAAATTAAGACATTTTGTTTTGCCCCAGTGGGTAGAATACATTAGATATGGATTCAAGGTGTGAAAGAAGCCCCTCTTGGAGAATTTTTATTCCCTGTCTTACCACTCTGGGCTCTGTGGGTTTAAAGGTCATGCTTCCCAAAGGGGAAGTATTTTCACTACGGATACCTTAAAAGTCTCATTTAACTGTAAGCTACAGCTGCAGCCTAGACACTTTATGCTTCTTGTGCTATGGGACCAGCAGTCGAGAGGAGGAGTGACCCTGCTGGCAGGCATAATTGATCCTGAACACCAGAAGGAGGAGGAGATGCTGTTGTGCAAAAGAACTAGGAAGGAATAGATGGGAAGCACAGATGGCCCCAGTTCATTGCCTAATCTTGATGGTAAATGGGCAAGATTTAGCAAGCATAGCCTGAAAAAGGAATGGTGACTACTGGTTCAGATGCTTCCAAGATAAGGTCTCAGTCATGTCTCCAGGTAAGTCATCAAAAACAGTGGAAGTGTTAAGTGAGGACAAGAATCTAGAAAGGAGACTAGATGAGCAAGACACGGAGTATCAGTGGTGACCTCAAAACTAGCTGCAGCAGCAGGGCCTATACTTTTTCTCACTAACATTCTTCTCACAAATTATTCCCCAGGAAAATAGACCCACTAGAGTTCTGGAGTACTTGCTCCCAGAATTTATATAACTAGTAGATCCAAGTGGCAGAAAAGGTAGACTTTAGTGGTTGGTAAGGTGTATCTATCACCCAGATCTGCCTTAAGGAATGACAGACAGATTTATTTCCACTAGCCTCCAGTGGTGCTACTGGGCAGATCATTTTCAGTTGTCAGCTCTCTCTGAAAGTTTAACTGGAGAAAATGGCCTCTTCCAAGGTCATACCACTGTTTCCAAGGAAATTTACGTCCAATGACTTGCAAATGTGAATGTTAAAAGGCCTCATCTCTTTGCCATAATGCGGCACAAACTTGAAGAGGTATTTCAGCTTAGTGCTCCCATTGGGGTCAGAAGAGGCCTTCACTGAAGTGCTATTATTGTTCAGTGTTTCCCTTTGCCAGTCTTTGTTACTTCTCATTTCTACCCTTTCACAGTTGTCAATCCTGAGGTCACTTCCTAATAAATCTCCTGTATGCTAATTTCTGTCTCATAGTCTGCTTTGTGAAGAATCCAGCCTACAAAATACCCCCCCACACACACACAGAGTAATTCTCTATTTTATCACAATGTTTTAATTGCTTCACTCCATTTATAAGCACTCAAATGTTTTTATTCATTTTAGTTGTACATTACCTATCCCTTCTAGAGTATGAAAACAGCAGAGGCCTCATATAGTTTATTCACCACTGACTATATTCTTATGTCTCCTTTGTACATGATAGATCCTTAATAAATACTTTTTAAAAGGGTAAATAGACATATGCTTGCTCCTATGAGTTCACCAACATTTATTTGGCTGGGGGTGTGACAGGCTGTGATAGAAAAGGGGAATCAGGCTTAATTGCCAAACTAATTTGAACTAATAAAGCCAATTGCTTCCTCCACCTCTACCAGACCACAAGCAGAACCAAGTCAGAGTTCATGACTTAAGATTAGGCTTTGGGAGTGAGGGAAGATACTCAAGTCCTTTAAGAGAAGGAAATCTGGAGCTGCCTATGTTCTGGCTATTGTCTGTTCCCCACAATCCATCTATTCTCAATCCCCAGAGACTGATCCTATGAACTTCAGACCTAGGTCCCTTGATTATGGATAATATGATGGGTGGTTGGTCAGGTAATTGGCAAAAAAACTATTGAAATTTTGATGACAAAGTTGGAAAAAGTATGTAGATGGACATCTCAGAATGGGCACAGAGTGCCCATATATGTCCCATATGAATGCTAACCAAACAGATCTGCCACTTCAGAGGAGGCCTCAAATAATCTGCTAGGCAAGATGAGAAATTATAATGATACCAGTTAACTTCTTTGCCAAACTATATCAGTACTTGCACATGGGCCAAGGTAGTGGCAGGGATGAAAGTTATGCACATGCTCAGTAACATGGCCTTCCTCTCACCAAGGGAAGTAAAATCAGTATGTCAAAGAGATATCTGCACTCCCATGTTTATTGCAGCATTATTCTCAATAGCCAAAAAATGGCTTAATTTTGTGGCAAAATGAGTCTGCTTATCAAAGGACACAATGTTGTGTGTGTGTGTGTGGGGGGAGGTGGTTCCAAAGTGAAGAACAAAGTACTTCCTAAATCTATAAATAGTGGCTGTGGTTTTGATTTTCACTTGCCTGATTATTAGCTATTTTGCGCATTTTTTAATATAACTTGTCTCAGTCTGGTGTTGCTATAGTGGAATACCTGAGACCATAATTTATAAAGAGATGATGTCTATTTAGTTCCTGGTTCCATAAGCTGAGATGTTCAAGAAAGGGCTTATCTATATCTTTTTTGAGACAGAGTCTCACTTTGTTGCCCTTGGCAGAGTACCATGGTGTCATAGCTCACAGCAACCTCAAACTCTCAGGCTCAACGGATTCTCTTATCTCAGCCTCCCAAGTGCCTGGGACTATAGGTGCCTGCCATTATGCCCAGATATTTTTAGAGATGGGGTCTGGCTCTTATCAGACTGGTCTCAAACTCCTGAGCTCAAACAATCTACTTGCTTCAGCTTCCCAGAGTGCTAGGATTACAGGTGTAAGCCACTGCTCACAGCTGTTAATTACATATTTTAAGCTTATTACAGATGATAACTTTTTTCTAGACAACTGGATCTGAAATACATCTTCCCAAACATGAATAGCTATTATAAAAAGACAAAAGGTAACAAGTTTTGGCAAGAATGTGGAGAAAAGAGAACCCTTGCACACTATTGATGGGAATGTAAATTAGTACAGCCATTATGAAAAATGGCATAGATATTCCTTAAGGTGATCAAACAATCCTCTATTGGGTACATACCCAAGGGAAATAAAATCAGTATATTTTAGAGATATTTGCAATGCCCTGTTTATTGTAGCTGTATTCTCAATAGCCAAAAAATGGAATCAAGCTAAGTGTTTATCAACAGATAAATCGATAAATAAAAGGTGGTGTGTATACACAATGGGATACTCTTCCTCCATGAAAAGTAGATTCTGTCATTTACAACAGTATGGATGAACCTGGAAGAAACTAAGTTAAGTAAAATAAGCCATTCACAAAAAGACAAACACTGCGTGATCTCACTTATACATGGAATCAAAAAAAGAAACAGAGTAAAGCAGTGGCTACCAGAGGCTACAGTTTTATCTTTGTTTAATTTCTATTTAGAGTATCTGTCCAGCTCTGTAAGAGGAGTATTAAGTCCTCTATTATTATGGTATTATAGGATATCATATTGCTCAGACTGAGTAATGTGTGTTTCAAGAATTTGGGAGCATTTAAATTGGGTGCATAAATATTTAGAATTGAAATGTCTTCTTATTCTATTTTTCCCTTGACCAATATAAAGTGACCATCTTTGTCTTTTTTCACTTTAGTTGCTTTAAATCCACGTGTATCTGAAAATAAGATTGCAACTCCTCTTTTCTTCTGAATTCCGTTTGCCTGAAAAATTGTCTTCCAACTCTTAACTTGGAGTTTTAATTTGTCTTTTGAAGCTAGGTGTGTTTCCTGCAGACAGTAAATAGATGGCTTGTGTTTTTAAATCCAGTCAGCCAATCTATGCCTCTTCAGTGAGGAATTCAAGCCATTAACATTTATTGAGATAATTGATAAGTGTGGTAGTGTTGAATTCACCTTATTTTGTGAGAGTCCATTGCTTAGTTTTATCTTTTGCATCATGGTGGAAGTTAGGTTCTATCCTTTAATTCTTGAGTCCTTACTTTGCTGTTGATCCATCGTGATGGTCAGTGTGTAGAACGTGTTAAAGTATTTCCTGTAGAGCTGGTCTTGTTGTGGCGAATTTCCTCAATGTTTGTATATTAGTAAATGATTTGATTTCTCCATCAATATTAAAGCTTAGCTTAGCAGGAGATAGAATTCTGAGCTAGAAATTGTTCTGTTTAAGTAGATTAAAGGTAGATGACCATTGTCTTCTTGCTTGGAAAGTTTCATTAGAGAAGTTTGTAGTCACCCTGATGGATTTGCCCCTGTAGGTTAACTGGTGCTTACTCCTGGCAGCTTGCAGAATCTTTTCTTTAGTATTGACTTTGGACAGGTTCATCACAATGTGTCTTGGAGAAGCTCAGTTAGAGTTGAGGCAACTAAGGGTCTGATATCCCTCTGAAAGGAGTGTGTCAGAATCTTTGGTGATATTTGGGAAATTTTTATTTATAATATCCTCAAGCATGGCTTCCATTGCCCTGGGGCATTCTTCTTCCCCCTTCTGGGATACCTGTAACTCGTATGTTTGAATGCTTCATAAAGTCCCATAATTCTGTCAGTGAACATTCTCTTTCTCTCTCTTCTTTTCTGCCTCTTTAACTATCTGAGTTATCTCAAGAGCTTTGTCCTCTACCTCTGAGATTCTTTCCTCTGCATGGTCTAATCTGTTGTTGATACTTTCTATTGCATCCTTTAAGTCCTTAATTGACTACTTCAGTTCCTTCAGCTGCTATATCCTTTCTATATTCTTCATATTGTTCATCTCTTATTTGATTCTGTTTTGGGATTTCCTTTTTGTTATTTTACACTTTATCAGCAGTTTCCTTCATTGTTTCCATCATTTCCTTCATTGTTTTCATCATCTGTATTCTAAATCCCCTTTCTGTCATTTCTAACATTTCTTTATAGGTGGAATCCTCTACAGTAGCTAACTCATGGCCCCTTAGTTGGTGGGGGGAAGGCTGCTCCGGTCTGGTTTTTCATGTTGCCAGGACTTTTCTGCTATTTCTTCCTCATGCTGCTAACCCAGGCTAAGCAAAAGATTTCCTGGGAAAGCAATTGTCACTGGGATCACTCTTGAAGTGACTATCCACTTACCTAGTGTGCCAAAACCAATCTCACACTATGTCCCAGAGGGCCAAGGCTGTAATGCATCTCAGTCCCTGCTTTTAGGCTACTCAATCACTAGATTACTCACTCCCGCCCATCCTTGCTCTGCGACCCTGAGGGTGGAGCTTGCCAGGGCAGTTCTCCCACAGTGGCTCCGTGCAGCCCACAGCCAAACACTATTAGCTCTGTCCATCTCAGCAGCTCAGTCTGGGGCCCTAGACAAAGCTAACTTGCCCCAGTTCTCCCAAGGTAGTTCAACTGAGTGCAAAGTCCAAAAAAAAAAAAAGTGAGGTAATGTATACATTAATTACATAATGTATATGTACTTCAAAACATCATATTGTATAAGATAAATATCTGAACTCCCATGTTAATTATAGAACTATTTTATCTATCAATATAAAAATAAATTTATAAATGTGAACATTCTACAAAAATATTTTCCTCCTCAAAGATTAATTTCTACAAAATGTTTAATAGAAACTAAATGACTAAAAAGGATACATATTTATCACTTTTTCTCAAAAAATTAAGTTTGGTTTATCATTTTCTGTGACCTGAGAAATGTAATAAAAATTGGATGAGTTAGCTTCAGCATTTTCATGGTTCTTAACAGAAAGTGCAAATAAGAAAAATTATCTTCTTCATGTATTACTGACATGAAGCATGTAAAAGTAGGAAGATTAAGTAAACTGCTTCAGGACCCCTTTAAGTAAGGTGACATAGATAAAAAACACAACAAAGACATCCAACTGGGCAGCTTCACTCTCAGGAGCAGGGTGAGGCAGCTTCTAAGTGGAGACTTCAAGCTGACTCAGAGCAGAGATGCCAATAGCTTTGGCTCTGCTATAAGCAGCAGGGATGGCACATTAGAAGAGAATATTCGATTTATATTGGGCTGTGGAAAATACAGTTGTATCATAATGGGATTGTCATATGTACTCCCACACACTCACATCTGCACATTTTTACAGTAAAGTCAATGACAAAATATGAAAGAACGTTCAGTGAAAAGAGAATAGCCCAGAGATTTTCCTTCTATTGCTACAAAATATGAAGAGGCACAAATATTTTTGTTACATAGTTTGAGTCAGGACTATAAATGTGGCCATAACCTGATTAGTGTTCAGTGTACCATTAGGTAGGTTTTTTTTTCCCTTCCTTCTCCCCATAACCCCTGCTTGATTTCCAACAACTTTTACTTCCCTCTGTGCCCTCGTGTGCTTGTCCATTAGTTCCAATGTATTAGAAGGTACATGTGGTGTTTTTTTCCTCCATTTTTGAGATACTTTGCTTAGGATAATGATCTCCAATTCCTCTCAAATTGTTGCAAAAGCATTAATTCATCATTTTTCTGGCTGAGTAGTACTCCATGGTACACATATACCACATTTTATTCAATAAATATTTCCTAAGAGGCTACCTGGGTATGTGGCTGTGGATCAAGCCATGAAATGAGATTTATGAATAAAGAGAGAAACATGAAGGGCACAGTGAAAGTCATATATATATATACACACACACACACACACACACACACTTTAAGGACCCATGGAAATATAATTTGAGGGAGAGATTTTCTGTGTCTCAGTTGTCAACTTTCTTTGCAGCTGAGATAGTGAGGTGTCAACATGCTGTGTAATGTCAACAAGTTTCTATTCCCAAATTTGAAAATGAATGAGTCATCAGTCATTTGAGTCAATACAGCTGTGGTTTAGAAATTACATTGTTTACTTGGTCTACTACCATTTCTTGGTTTCCTGTGATTGTCTGAAAGTGGCATGTGAATAATTTTGGCAGTGTCTTCCAAGACATTCTACCTTCTTAGTAGGCACAGGGAAGAGTTAAGAGAAATTAAGGTGTGTGGTGATTTAAAACATGGCTGCAAATTATTTGACACTCTTGTTATTGAGAATGGAGTCCTTGCCCTCTCCTTTTGAATCTGGATGTGCTGTACCTTCTTTGAAAAATAGAGTATGGCAGAAGTGACCTACATGACTTCCAAGACTAGGTTATAATATCTAGGCTAATTCTGCCTAGCTCTTTTAGAACATATAGTTTCTTTGAAAGCTTCATTTCAATGCTCCCTCTCAAAATACAACTGTCATATTGTAAGAGGCCCAGGTCATATTGATAGGCTACATGTAGGTGCTCTGGACAACAGCTTCAGTAGAGTTTAGCTTTCGAGATATTGCAGCCTATGTGTCAGACATGTGTGGAAAGCCCTCCAGGTAATTCTAGACTCCAGATATTCAAGTTACTTTAGCTGTATGTGTTCCCAGCTGAGGCCATAGAACACATGGACCAATCCCCACTATGCCCTGTCCAAATTCTAGAACCACGAATCCTTCAGCATAGTAAACGAATTATTGTTTCTTTTTGACAATAAATTTAGGGTAGGTTGTTACACAGCAATAGTAATTGGAAAACAATGATAAAATGAAATTTGGGACCAAAGCACTAAAAGGTACTGACATCTTAAATGTGAGATTTTAAAAGATGAATGCATAAAGATTCCCAAAGTAAGGTGGGGGCTTGAAGGCTACCCTCTTATCTTCCAAGGTCAAATTACTGGACAATGTTCCTGGTTTATAGGATAATTAGTATTTGATAGATAATTAAGAAAGACTCAAACACTTTATTACTTTAATTACTCAAAGAACAGTGTTCTAACATCCTTAGAAATTTCTAACATAGACAGAAATCTAGAAATAAAAAAACATATGTAAGGCTTGGCAACCATAGCACAGTGGTTACAGTGCTAGCTACATACACCGAGGGTGGCAGGTTTGTACCTGGCCCAGGCCAGCTAAGCAACAGTGACAACTGCAACAAAAAATAGCCGGGTGTTTTGGCAGGCACCGTAGTCCCAGC
>CAUYQV010134124.1:0-20955 GCA_963574575.1 Galagoides demidoff | reverse complement strand
CTGTGGTCCCAGCTACTTGGGAGGCGGAGGCAGGAGACTCGCTTGAGCCCAGGAGTTGGAGGTTGCTATGAGCTGTGATGCCATGGCACTCTACCCAGGGGGATAGCTTGAGGCTCCATCTCAAAAAAAAAAAAAAGAAAGAGGACCAGCTCAGCCTGTCGACTCCTGCCTGATGTGAGACTGTACAACCCTCACCTCCCTGACTAGAACGAGAGTCTACAGAGGCAGAGGCCCCCCGCTGGCTTGTTCACTGCAACATCCCCCCATACCTGACACAGTATATCACATACATTAGACCCTCCATAAATAGCTGCTGAACAAATGAGTGAATCAGTGAATGAATGGGAACTGTGGGAGGCGGGGTCTTTGAGAGGTGATAAGGTTGTGAGGGTAAAGGCTTGGTGATTGGGATTAGTGACTTGTCAAAGGGGCCCCAGGGAGCTCCCCAGCCACTTCTAGAGAGGACAGTCAGAGTCTCTGAACCAGGAAGAAGGCTCTAGCCAGAACCTGAGCATACTGGCCCCTAGATCTCAGACTTCCAGCCTCCAGAACTGTGGGGAATGAGTGACTGCTGTTTGTAGGCTCCCTAGTAGTTTGTCAGAGCAGCCCAAATGGGTTCAAGCCAGAGGGACTGTCCCCATGCAGCCTAGCTGGCAGGATCCACAGTCAGGATCTCCCACCCCCTCCAGGTCTGCCTGCTGCCTCTTACCCTCTTCTCTGGATCCAAGAAGATCTTGGTGTAAAAGAGTTGGTCGCTGTCGCTGTCCTGGCCCTCCCAGTCGGCCACCAGTTTGCTGAGGCTGGGAGCATAACCAATGAAGCCTGGGGATTGGGGGACAGAGACACCAGGACAGACACTTAGTTTCCTGCCTCTAAGCCAGAGTCCTCCTCCCACCCTCTCTTGTCATCTACCTCTCATTCCCTTACCCACAAACCCTGCCTCCTCCTAGAAGTCCTCCTGGGTTAATGGGTGTGCCTGCAGTCTGGGAACAGGCCTGCCAGTTAATGCCATGCACTATGCTCCCATGTACCCCACAGAGAAAGACCAATGGTGGCTACCAAACTGCTTGGTGCCAGCCAGGTGCAGTGGCGCATGCCTATAATCCTAGCACTCTCGGAGGCCGAGCTCTTGAGATCGCCTGAGCTCAGGAGACTAGCCTGAGCAAGAGCAAGACCCCATCTCTAAAAAAATAGTCGAGCATTGTGGTAGGTGCCTGTAGTCCCAGCTACTCGGGAGGCTGAGACAAGAGGATCGCTTGAGCCCGAGAGTTGGATGTTGCTGTGAGCTGTGACGCCACGGCATTCTACTGAAGGTGACTTAGTGAAACTTTGTCTCAATAATAAAAAAACAAGAAAGGAAAAAATGAAAAAATTAGGTGGGCATGGTGGCACATGCCTGTAATCTCAGCACTTTGGGAGGCCATGGTATGAGGATGATTTGAGGCCAGAAGTTCAAGACCAGACTGGGCAATACAGTGAGACTCCATCTTTTTTTTTTTTTTTTTGAGACAGAGCCTCAAGCTGTTGCCCTGGGTAGAGTGCTGTGGCATCACAGCTCACAGCAACCTTCAACTCCTGGGCTCAAGCGATTCTCCTGCCTCAGCCTCCAAAGTAGCTGGGACTACAGGTGCCTGCCACAATGCCCAGCTATTTTTTTGTTGCAGCCATTGTTGTTTGGTGGGCCTGGGCTGGATTCGAACCCACCAGCTCAGGTGTATGTGGCTGGCGCCTTAGCTGCTTGAGCCACAGGCACTGAGCCGAGACTCCATCTTCACAAAAATAGAACACATTAGCTGGGCATGGTGGCATACCTTGGGAGGTTGAGGCAGGAGGATGGCTTAAGCCCAGGAGTTTGAGGCTGCAGTGAGCTGTGATTGTGCCACTGCACTTCAGCCTGGGGGCAGAGCAAGACCCTGCCTCAAAACAAACAAACAAAAAAAAGAAGCAGCAGTAGGAATGTGACTCGAGATGAACAGGAGGCCACAGAGGGCAAGGGACTCCTGGCTTCCCATGTGCGGGCAGTGGCTGCTTCATGAGGTGAGGAAGACTGCACGAAGAGCAGGTTTGTGGCTGAAAACCCAGGGGCCCTGCTCAGGACATTCTGCGCTGGAGACCTGTGAGGCACCCATGTGACTGTCAGAGGTGGGGGGGTCCTCACGAAGGCAGTAGATGGGTCCTGCTGATGGGCCTCTTACCTCCAGACCCCAGGAACCTCTTGCCATCGGACACCACCGGATACTTGACCTCCAGCCTGCGGTCTGGGTAGATGAGCTCCTCGGCCGAGAAGACCACCTGGCTCCTGGCCTGCCGGAACTTCTTCAGGAGCTCCCGGGGGCCTGATGCAAACAGCACGTCGTAGCTGTGGCCAGAGCAGGGGGAAGAAGGGGCAGGGCAGAGGTAAGCAGGACCCCGGGGAGGGCACAGGCAGGAGGGACCGGGGTCATACTCTCAAGTCCCCCTCCTCCCATGCCAGCCCTGGGCCCCCATCTGGGAAATGGGTCTGCCCCACTAGCCCTACCTGCCATGTGTCTACTCCACCCTGGGCAGAAATGGTCCCCATAACCAATATTCTCCTCATACTCAAAGGATCGTTGGCTACTCCCTTCCACCTTTTCACCAAGACTGGGAATGCGCTATAACAGAGGGTCTCATCCTGAGGTTCACAGACCCCCTAAGACTGGAGGCAACCTTAGCTAGAGTGACCTCCACCCCCATGTTCTGTGTGGGCCTTACTTTAGAATATTCTTCTATCTCTCTGTTGGGGGACCCAGGCCAGGAAGCCCCCAGCCCACCTACCTGTCTGTGAAGAGAATGACCAGGTCCTCCTTGTCTGCGTGCTTCTCCAGAGCTTTCTTCAGCAGCCGGACCTTCTGCCCTCCACCTGCTGACATCCCCTTCTCCACCTTCCAGTCCTCTCCCAGGCCAAGTGCCTGAAGAGAAAGGCCCCTTAACATTGGCTTTTGGTGAAGGATTCTTTTTTCAGTCTAATTTTTATCTCCAGCTATTTCCTTCTGCTTATCCAGCACCTCTGACCCTCCCCATGGAGAATCATTTCTACCCATATTTGAGGACCTGGATCCTGGTAGTCATATGACCACACGTGGCCAAGCAGAACATCCCGTCCCTCCTGCCCCTCCCGCAGCTAGAGATTTGAGTGCATGACCCAAGCATGGCCTCTCGGACCCTTCCCTGAGACTATTTTGTTCAAATTAAGGAAAAGCTGTCTTGTTCTGTTGAGGTTGACAAACAGAGGCATGTGAGTCTGTGACTAGTACTCCTACGTCTAGGGAGCATCTCTGCAAATGAAAACAAACAGGGTCTAGAGATGGAAAGACAAAGGCCTCATGTTGCTGCTTGAGCCCCTAGATCCAGCTAGGCCTGAAGCATCCCTCTGCTTCACTCCTCATTCATGGGAGCGAATGCACTTTCCGCCTGAATGTCACTAGATTGCAAGCTCTGCATAGGCCATGACATGGTCTCTATTGTCCATCACTCTATCCTCAGTGCCCAGCGGTGTGCCTGACATAAGGAAGCACTCAGAATACTCAGCCTAATGGGGCTCAGCCCCATGGAGAGCATGCAGAGGACACCAAACCCACGCCAGTGGTGAACCAGGCATTAGCTCATGTTTTAGAGCAGTGATTATAATACAGGAAAGATCTCCATCCCAAAATCACGTGGTGGGGGCGGAGATTATGGAAATGCTGATGCCCGAGCCCCCCTCTAACCTAGCCTCTCAGGCCAGTCTTGAGTCATACTAACTGTCTGACACGGCTGTTCTCTAGCCTCACCTTTCCCTCTTGCTCACCTCTAGACTTTGCTCATGCTGTGGTCTCTGCCACCTCTTCCATTTCCCATCTGACTCCTTTTCATCCTTCAGGTTTTGAGAAGCCTCCCCTGTGGTCCTACGCCTGTCTCAGGGGTCTTGGCAGTCTGGAAAGGAGGACTACAGCTCCCAGATACTCCTACCACCCTCGCTGCTTCTGCCCAGCCCAGGAAGCCACTTACCTGGATCTTGTAGTTGAAGAACTGTGCTGAGCGCTTGAAGCGGCGGAAGCCCTCAGTCTCCTTAGTGGCCACTGTGAGGACTAAGAGGTTGTCTGCAAGCAGAAGGGTAGGGAGAAGGAACGCAGGGTGAGGGGAGGTGGCAGGAAGGAGTGGTCACTGCTTCCAGTGGCCTGTCAAAGCCTAGCAGCATAGGTCTTCACATCAACCTACTGCAGACAAGGGCCCAGGTAGAATGGGATGGACCAGATCTCACTCAGGAACAGGGACATAAACTGGGTCTCCCAATCCCCTCCAGGGCTCCTTCCAGCAGGTAACTGACCAACATGTCAAGGAGCCTGTCCTGTCTGCACCCTGCATTGTGAGACTAAGTCTCTGGCTCTATAGAGCTCAGGTAGGGCACAGGGACAGAGGGGAGGATTTATTCTGAATGCTAACCATCAGGAGGATCTCTCCAGCCAGAGCTGAACATTAGACCAGGAACTGCTCAGGGGTCCCCCTGCTCTCCACACCTGCACCCATTGCTAATTCATCCCATAGTCTTTCTTGCTGGCCCTGATTCTCCCAATACCATGCCTCGGGTTGATACGGTCAATGAGAGTTGGCCTAGAGTTGCCACAACACTCTACCAAGGGCAACTGACTTGAAATCCCTCCATCAGTCCACTCCTGACCTTTGGTCAGAGAAGCTGTCATTAGCTTCTTCATAAGGGATTCCTCCAAGGCTCTAAAGTGTGGCTGGCTTCACCTCTGCAACAGAACAGACTCCCTACAAACAACAAACAACTCCCTACATAGCATTTCTGGGAGCCCTGGGAGAGAGCCTCCCAGAGCACAGTTGGTGGCTATGTTCTCTGAGAAGTGAGGAGTCTGGAGCTGGCCTGACTGCTCAGAAGCCAGCTCTGCTCTGTACTACCAGCTTTGTGACCTTGAGCAAGTCCCTGTCCTCTCTGAGACTCAGCTTCTACTTATAAAAGAGCGATGATAATAGTACCTACTTCTCAGGGCTGTTGGACTAATTAGATGAAACCAGGCATGTAACACCCCTGCTGTCTTGTCCGACAAATGCTAAGAGCTACTACTGGTGCTGAGTAACAAGAGGCCAATGTCTTGCCCTGGAATTCAAGGCCCTCCCTGATCCAGCTGGGTGAGATGCTCATCCCCTCCACCATATGGGCCTTCCTCCAGCTGGGGGTCTCTCCTTGCTGGACTCCTCCCTCCTGCCATGGTTCTCTCTGTGTCCCACTTGTCTAACCCTCCCCCCAGATCCGAGAGCCAGCCACAGTGATACCCCTTCCTCTAGGCCTCTATGAAGCCTTCTCCTGCCCTCTCTGGCCTCTGAGACTCTGAGGCAGGATCCACTTTCAGAGCCCATTATTGTTTCCCTGTGTGAGTCTTGATTCCCTAAAGACCCAAGGCTCACAATTTTGGGGTTGCAAAGAATCCACCCAGGGGCCAGGTCAGCAGCAGGTAGGTTAAAGCCTGCCCTCCCTCCACAGCCGGGAAGTTAGGAGGAGCCTGGACTCAAAGAACAAAGGGGTCCAGCTTGCCAGAGCTGGTGGCAGCCCTCACAGGCTGCTGGCCCCAGAGCAGGGGGCTGGCACTGGGCAGCCAAGCAGAGATTGGCAGGAATCAGCTGGGGGTGGGTCCAGGGACCTGGGGCAGGAGGGGTTGGGTTCAGCAGGCAGGTGTGGAGAGGAGAGACTTCACCACCTAACCTTGGGGTCCAGAAAAGAGGGGTGCTGCTCACACTTGGGGAAGGGCTCCCCCAGCTCCTGCCAGGATGGTTAAGTCTTTCCTTTAGGTGAGAAGAGCCAGAGTCATCAGCTCTGAGGCATCTTGTCAACAGGGGGCTGCTGGGGACAGGAAGAGTGTCACATTTCATGGATGGAAAAAGCCAGCCTGTGTGTCTGAGTGTGTGTGTGTGTGTGTGAGCTTATATTGGGGAGGTGAGATCCAACAGTCTCAATGGAAACTCCTGAAGTCCAGCAACAGGGAAGGGGGAAGGGGAACGGGGACACGTGTCTCCAGACTCCTTTCTTGAATTCCTCCTTCCAAATAACAGGAACAGTATCAGCCAACTTTTATCAAGCACTTTCTGAATGCCTGACGCTGTTCTAAGCACTGACATATAATATCCCCCGCCACCTTTTCCAGGGAGGAAACTGAGGCTCAGAGACGGTGAGCAACTCCAACTGGGTGCAGTGGCTCACGCCTATGACCCTAGCATTCTGGGAGACTGAGACAGGAGGATCGCTTCAGATCAGGAGTTCAAGACCAGCCTGAACAAGATGAAGACCCCTATCTCTACTGAAAAAAAAGAAAAACTATAGCTGAATGTTGTGGCGGGCACCTGTAGTCCCAGCTACTCAGGAGGCTGAGGCAAGAGAATCACCCAAGCCTAAGAGCTGGAGGTTGCTGGGAGCTGTGATGCCACGACACTCTACCAAGGGCAACAAAGTGAGACTCTGTCTAAAAAAAATAATAAAGGCTTGGCACCTGTGGCTCAAGCAGCTGAGCCTGGTGGGTTCGAATCCAGCCCAGGCCTGCCAAACAACAATGACGGCTGCAACCAAAAAATAGTTGGGCGTTGTGGCGGGTGCCTGTAATCCCAGCGACTAGGGAGATGGAGGAAGGAGAATTGCTTGAGCCCAGAAGTTGGAGGTTGCTGTGAGCTGTAATGCCACGGCACTCTACCTAGGGTGACAGCTTGAGGCTCTGTCTCCAAATAATAGTAGTAATAATAATAATAATAATAAAATTTAAAAAATAGAAAAACTAGTTGGGCATTGTGGCAGGCACCTATAGACCCAGCTACTTGGGAGACGAAGCAGGATTGCTTGATCCCAGGAGTCTGAGGTTGCAGTGAGCTAGGTTGAGGCCACAACACTCTAGCCTGTACAACAGAGGAAGATTCTGGGTTTTTTTTTTTTTTGAGACACTTTCACTTTGTTGCCCCCAACCCTGTAGAGTGCCTTGCTGTGGCATCACATAGCTCACAGCAACCTCATACCCTTGGGCTCAAGCAATTATCTTGCCTCAGCCTCTCAAGTAGCTGGGACTACAGATGTCCACCCCAACACCTGGCTATTTTTAGGGACAGGGTCTCCCTCTTGCTCAGGCTGGTCTTAAACTTCTGAGCTCAGGCGATCCATCTGCCTTGGCCTCCCAGAGTGCTGGGATTATAGGCATGAGCCACCATGCCAGTCCAAGATTCTGTTTAAAAAAAAAAAAGGCCTGCGAGGTGGCTCATGTCTATAATCTTAGCACACTGGGAGGCTGACGCAGGATGAGCTCAGGAGTTAGAGATCAGCCAGAGCAAGAGCGAGACCTGGGGCTCGGCGCCTGTGGCTCAATCGGCTAAGGCGCCAGCCATGTACACCTAAGGTGGCGGGTTCGAATCCCCAGCCCGGGCCCACCAAACAACAATGATGGCTGCATCCAAAAATGGCCGGGCATTGTGGCGGGCGCCTGTGGTCCCAGCTACTTGGGAGGCGGAGGCAGGAGACTCGCTTGAGAGCCCAGGAGTTGGAGGTTGCTATGAGCTGTGATGCCATGGCACTTTACCCAGGGGGATAGCCTGAGGCTCCATCGCAAAAAAAAAAAAAAAAAAAAAAAGAGTGAGACCTGGTCTCTAAAAAACAGCTGGGCCTTGTGGTGGGTGCGTGTAGTCCCAGTTACTTGGGAGGTTGAGGCAAGAGGACCCCTTAAGCCTAAGAGTTTGAGGTTGCTGTGACCTCTGATGCCATGGCACTCTACCCAGGCGAACAAAGGGAGACTGTCTCAAAAAATAAAAAAATAAATAAATAAGAAAAAGAAAAAGAAAAAAAAGAGATGGTTAGCAACTTGTTAAAGGGAGTCAACAAGTGGCAGCACCAGGATTTGGCCACAAGAAGCCTAGACCCAGAGTCCCCTCTGATCCAACTACATTGCCCAGGCCTGGGATGGTGGTCAGGCCATCTGCTGGAAGGGCCCTGTCTTTCCATCTGTCTAAGGAAACTGTCTAGCTGGGATAGCAGGGAGGGCCTCAGGCCATGCAGAGCCCCCCTCCCTCCATGCCTCAGCCTATCTCTCCCCTGTTTTCCTCCTCACTGCCAAGGCCCTCACAAATCCTTGGGTCCCTTGGGCTACCACCGTGGCTGAGCATCCCAAAAGATCACCCACTTAGAGGGTCCCAAACCTGCCTATCCACTCAGATCACAAGGAAGGCTGTGACATGCAGGTGCCCGGGCCCCAGGGCTGGGGGTTGAGGTGAGCCCAGGAACCTGGTTTTTCTACCTGTCCCAGGTGATTTCTGATGCCACATTTGGGAATCACTGGTCTAATCCATGTCCCTGGTCCTCTGACTCTGGGCTCCAATGCAGGGGTCTGGGAGGTGGCTCACAGCAGCAAAACTCCAAGTCTCTCCCCAAGGGACCCTGGCATCACCTCTCAACACTCCCACAAAAACCACCTCAGTAAGCCCAGCCTGCATCTCATCCCCTTGACCTGCCCACAATACTCATTTTCTCTTCTTTTTTTTTTTTGAGACGGAGACTCAAGCTATCTCCCTGGGTAGAGTGCCATGGCATCACAGCTCATAGCAACCTCCAACTCCTGGGCTCAAGTGAGTCTCCTGCCTCCGCCTCCCAAGTAGCTGGGACCACAGGCGCCCATCACAACGCCTGGCCGCTCATTTCTTCTTCTAAAGAGGCCCCCCAGGATACCGCCTCCAGGAAGCCCTCCTGGTCTCCTCCCTTTCTGGGATCACGCCTTTATGGGTACAGTCTTGGTTTGCCCCGCAGTTGACCTATTGTCCAAACCTGCTCCTTGTCCCTTTGCTGGATCAGAGTCTCATCTTTATTTCCGTGGTCTCTCTCTCCTTCACTGTGGTTGGGACTGAGCATGACCAAGGCACGGGGTGCACTCCCTGGTCTTAAGCAGAAATGTGGGAGTGTGCTTTTGCTCAGAGCTACTACCAGTGGAGCCTTATGAGATGCATGAGCTGCATGAAGCATGTTGTGTTCATTATGCCATTTAACACCCTGTGACGTAGATGCTCCCTTCTACATGTGTGGAAACTGAGGTACAGAGAGGCTGAAGAACCTGCCTGAGGTCACAGAACCTTAAAGTGAGATGGCAATGAGCTGGAATTCCAAAGGCCCAAGCTTGTGTTTTTTTTGTTGTTGTTTTTTTAAATTGAAACAGAGTCTTACTTTGTTATCCTTGGTAGAGTGCTGTCGTGTCATAGCTCACAGCAACCTCAAACTCTTGGGCTTAAAAGATTCTCTCGCCTCAGTGTCCCAAGTAGCTGGGACTACAGGTGTCCACCACAACACCCAGCTATTTTTTTTTTTTTTGAGATAGAGCCTCAAGCTATCCCCCTGGGTAGAGTGCCATGGCATCACAGCTCACAGCAACCTCCAACTCCTGGGCTCAAGCGAGTCTCCTGCCTCCTGCCTCCCAAGTAGCTGGGACCACAGGCGCCCGCCACAACGCCCAGCCATTTTTTTGGTTGCAGCCATTGCCGGGCTGGGGATTCGAACCCGCCACCTTAGGTGTACGTGGCTGGCGCCTTAGCCGATTGAGCCACAGGGGCCGAGCCAACACCTAGCTATTTTTTTTTGTTTAGCAGACCCTGCTGAGTTGGAACCTACCAGCCCTGGAGCATGTGGCTGGCACCCTAACCACTGAGCTATGGGCACCTGTTTTTTTTTTTTTGTTGTTGTTTGTTTGTTTGTTGTTCAGAGACAGGGTCTCCTTCTGTTGCCAGGCTGGGGCACAGCACAGTGAAGCAATCATAGCTCACTGCAGCTTCCAACTTCTGGGTTCCAGCAATCCTCTGGCCTCAGCCTCCCTAATAACTGGTACTATAGGTATGAGCCACTGAGCCTGGCCTCCCATGCAACCTCACCATTTCCCTGCCCAAGAGCCCTACATCCCCAAATGCCAGAGACTCCCAGCTCAGACTGAATCCAGCATTTCCAGCCACCTTCTCCCAGGCCTCCTCCACAGGGCACTCAGGTCCAGTCACGCGGTAAAGTCTTTTCCCAGATTTTTGTCAGACCCAGCCAGAGCTCCAGCAACTCTTAGGACGTGGAACCGGAAGATTTGATTTTGAGTACCAGGGCACCGCCTGGTTCTGTCTGGCTCTAAGCCCTCCCCACCTGCTGCCCAAAGTCCAGCAATGATTTCCCCAGACAGAGGAATCCACGATACAGTCAGCAGAGATAAAAGAGAGAGAGTGTGGCGGATGGGGAAGGTGGTAAAGATAGATTGCTTGGCAAGTGACTTAGCCTCTCTGCACCTCAGTTTCCTCATCTGTATAATGGGACTAACACAGATAATGATAGTATCTCCCTCCAGAGACTCTCATGAGGATTTGGTGAGCTGATGTCTGGGGTAAAGTGTTTTGCAGTTTGCCTGTGCTGGTGGCCGTGTGGGTTCTGGCCTAGGGAGCCTCCCCCAAGGTGGGAGAACTGCCTGGGAAGGTGCTGCTCTGGGAGGCAGGGATGGAGCATGATCGCCTTACTGAGAACAAGGAGGATGTGGAAAGGCTGAACAAGGAGGCTTGGGGAGGATGAGGAGGCTCCTGGAAGAAGAGGACTTCTGGGTCCTAGGAAGGCACTGAATCAGCTCTGATTTAGCTGTGCCCACTGACACCCCTCCTGCCTAAGTGGTTCCAGGCCAGGCAAGGGAGTGGATGGGCGAGGTATTGCCTCAAGTGTCAAGCACAATCATGACATACCCAGTCTGCTCTCTGGGGAGATGGGACTGAATGAAGCCCATCCCCACCCTCTGTCCTCTATTATGACCCCAGGCTTATACAGAAAGCACAAACAGGATCTGGCAGAATGGCAGGAGATGGCAAGACCTGGCACTTGAGAGCCAATCTCAAACTCCAGGGGGCCCATTCAGGCCTCCTCAGACCCACACCCCATACCATCCAGCTCACCTGCCTATGTCCCAGGGCACTTCCATTCCCCGAAGTACAAGGGCACCACCCGGGAATCCCTACCTAAGCGCCACTGAGCCTCTGACCTCAGTAACTATCCTTCCCTCACTGCAGCCAAGCTGAGGCCTGAAGGGAAGGTGTGAACAGCTGGCCTACTAGAAGCCTCTGCAAAAAGGAGAAAAGGCCTGAGCACCTGGCCTCTCGCCCCTTCAGCTCTACAGGCATTGGATACTGCTTTATTGAAAACCTTTTTCTGGGCTTGGTGCCTGTAGCTTAAGTGGCTAAGGCGCCAGCCACATACACCTAAGGTGGCGGGTTTGAATCCAGCCAGGGCCCGCCAAACAACAATGACGGCTGCAACCAAAACATAGCCAGGCGTTGTGGCGGGCACCTGTGGTCCCAGCTACTTGGGAGGCTGAGGCAGGAGACTCGCTTGAGCCCAGGAGTTGGAAGTTGCTGTGAGCTGCGATGCCACAGCACTCTACCCAGGGGTACAGCTTGAGGCTCTGTCTCCAAAAAAAAAAAAAAAAGGAAACCTTTTTCTGTCTTTTAGGCTGGTCTGGAAGCTCCAGCAGGTTGAGGCAGATAGAGGGATCCCTGGGAGCCGAGGGCTGTGTCTCCCCGCTTCAGACTGGCCAGTGAGTGGATGCAGGCCCTGGGCCCTTTGCAAATTCAACCCACTAGCCCTGTGTTCAGCATCTCTCTCAATGAGTTTTTTGAGGTGTCTCACTGCCCTGCAGGGATACTGCAGGAGAGCCGGGGCCCTGGGCCCCATAGAGAAAATGCCCTTTGCCGAGGCCTTCAACGGGCCAGTCATCAAGCTGACCTCTCGCCAGGGGTGGTGGCTCACGCCTGTAATCCTAGTAATCTGGGAGGCTGAGGTGGGTGGATTACTTGAGCTCACAGGTTCAAGACCAGCCTGAACCAGAGCAAGACCTCATCTCTAAAAACAGCTGGGTGTTGTGGCAGGTGACTGCAGTGCCAGCTACTACTTGGGAGCCTGAGGCAAGAGGATTGAGCCCAAGAGTTTGAGGTTGCTGTGAGCTATGATGCCATAGCACTCTACGAAGGACAACAAATTGAAACTCTGTATCCAAAAAAAAAAAAAAAGCGACCTCTTGCCACCTAGCTGGTCCCATGAGATCCTTGCCTTGAGTGAGGTATCATCACCTTTGTTCTGCAGGCTGGAACCCCAAGCTGCCTGGAGATTAAGCACCACCAACTCAACCAGAGTGGAGACACAGTGGGCACAACCTGGCACAAGGTGGTACTCAAAAAATGGTGACTCTGGGCGGCACCTGTGGCTCAGTGAGTAAGGCACTGGCCCCATATACTGAGGGTGGCAGGTTTGAACCTGGCCCCTGCCAAACTGCAACAAAAAACAGCCAGGTGTTGTGGCAGGCGCTTGTAGTCCCAGCTACTTGGGAGGCTGAGGCAAGAGAATCGCCTAAGCCCAGGAGCTGGAGGTTGCTGTGAGCTGTTACACCACGGCACTCTACCAAGGGCGACAAAATGAGACTCTGTCTCTAAAAAAAAAAAGAAAGAAAGAAAGAAAAAAAAGAAATAGTGGCTCCTATCCTTTCCCCTAGCCCAAGGGTCACAGAGCCTGGGTTCCTTCTGGTGGTACACAGCTTCCAAGCTCTCCAGGAAGGCAAGCTGAGGGGAAGAGGGTGTCAGGGAGGGCCAGTTTGGCTCTGCTTCGCTGGGACTGTCCACAGTCTATGCCCTCTTTGGGGCAGCCCTGTGGGTGGCCCATGCCAGGGAGGGTTGGGGAGGAGATTAGCACCCACTCAGGACAGTGGGGCACACTATGAAATCCAAGCTGCCTTGAGGAAGCAGAAGGAGCACTAGACTGGGAGTCCAGCTGACCTCAGACCAACCGCCCCACTGC
The DNA here is from genome assembly GCA_963574575.1 of Galagoides demidoff. NCBI lineage: Eukaryota > Metazoa > Chordata > Mammalia > Primates > Galagidae > Galagoides > Galagoides demidoff. Next base: position 8,126 of record CAUYQV010134124.1, on the reverse strand, counting down.
AAGACAACCCTGTTTCCTGATGTGAGTTAAGGAGAAGATGACCAGCCTGGCAGGGAGCTAAGCAGACTGCACGGGACATGCTTTCATGAAAGAGCAAACTTCATACCTTCTACCTCTACCCTCCTCCCCCACCAAGGTGAGGTCATGAGGCTCTAAGCTGGGCTGGGGGTAGGGGGTGTGGGCCCTGTTTCCAAGGCTCACAAGCTCTGTGGCCTTGAGATAGTAGGTAAACTCTGGAGCCTCAGTTTGCCCAGCTGGAAAATGGGGATAATGGAAGGAAACACTTCCAAAGGTAGCAATCGCAATCATGTTTACCTGGTGCCTGGCCCATAGTAGGCACCCCACAAATAGCAGCCATTGTTGGTTTTTATTTGGAGTACCATGGTCATTTGAGCCTCTCTCTGCTGAATGGGACTTCAGCTGTCACCTCTCCTCCCCAGGACATAAATGCAGGAACTGCAGCCCCAAGAGGGGAAGTGATCTGTCCAGCCAGTAAGTGGACAAGTAGCCGGAACCCAGATTCCCTCCCCAGCCCGGGCCTCCCATTCAGATCGGTTGTTACCGAGGCAGCCCCAGCCCCTCTCCCCGACCCGGCCGCCGCGCCCTCACCCTCCGGCTTGGTGTCGCCCTTCGCTTCGGCCAGGAGCAACCAGCCCAGCGGGGCCAGGAGCAGCAGGGAACGCATGGCCGGGGTCTGGGACGATCAGCCGACCTGGAGGATCCCAGAACTGGAAACTTCGCGACGGGGCAGGCGGTCCCTCTGCCACGCACTGGGCCCGCCCCGGGGGCGGTGCCGCACCGCCCCTCTACGCGCTCCTCCGCACTGGGCCCCGGGGGAAGGCTTTTCCTGCAGATGTGCCGGAGCCGAGGCCTCTCCTAGTTGGGGCAGTTTCCTCCAGCTTGTCTCTGCAGCTCCTAGGTTCCTCCTCCCGGGCCCTCATCCCTCCCTCCCTCCCCTTGAGGGGGGCGGGACGGGTCACTACCACCTGGAGGAAGGAAGAGGGGGGCGAGGTCACAATTTCTATAACCCAGATTCAGCCCCAAGGCTTTGTGTTATCCATGACTATGAGCCTCAGTTTGTTCATCTGAAAAGTAGGGCGTATAATAGCATCTGTTCGTTGGGTCTTGCACGGGTTGATGACGTTATTAGCTGCAGCGAACTTAGAACTGCATGGGCGACAAGTCCCAGCAAGTCAGCTCTTATGATTTCGTTAGTTCTCCCCCAAACCCAAGGGGTGAGAGTGTGAGCCTGGAGTGTCCAGGGGATGTGTTCAGAGGACGTCTCTGCGGCCAGGCCGCTGGAAACACAGCAAGTACGGTCTGCACCTTCTAACGAGATTCCCTTCATTGGTCTTTATGTCCCTTGGGAGGCCAGTGTCTGAGGTTGCTCCTGAGGTTAATTGTTCCATGAATAAATGAATGAACGGACTGTTAAAGGCCTCTTCACAGACACTCAAAGCCCAGTAAACATCTCAAGGGTGTCTGGAACAAGAGCTCCTGGACTAGATGTCAGCTAGGAGCAATCCACCTCTACACAAAACTCCTCCTTCCTTGGAAGAGACCTCAGACGGCCCTGGTAGCCTCTTTCCTGCTGATTAGGCTCCAGAGAAGTGGGGGATTGGTGCAACCATGGGTTTCAGGGGCTTCCCTGGAGGGGGAAAGGAGTACAGAGAGAGGAATGTCCTGGATGTCAGTGACCATAGAGCAGGCCAGGCCTAGGTGCTGGGAAGAGAGAGACCAACAGCACTCAGAGGGCTGTAGGGAGGAACACCCACTGCCCACTGCAGCAAAACAAGCAGTAAAAAAGCAGCACCAACAGTATGGCCCCTCTCAGTAAGATATTCTTACTATGTAGATGTATAGGGACAGCACTGGAAGAAAATTACAGCCAAATCTTTACCGGGATTACTTCCAGCTTGTAGGATTATTTCTCTCTCTCTCTCTGTATTTATATACTATTATTATTTTCAAGTGGTTTTAATTTTCTCATTTTTGTTCGTTAATTTTTTTCAGTGAATAGACAAATGCTATTTGTGCAATTCAAACAAAATCAACGCTTTTTTTTTCTTTTTGAGACAGTCTCACTTTGTTGCTCTCAGTAAAGTCCTGTGGCATCATAGCTCATAGCAACCTCAAACTCTTGGGCTCAAGTGATCCTCTTGCCTCAGCCTCCCCAGTAGCTGAGACGATAGGCGCCCATCACGACACCCAGCTATTTTAGAGACAGGTCTCACTTTTGCTCAAGGCTGGTCTTGAACCTGTGAGTTCAAGTGATCCATCCATCTCGGCCTTCAAGAGTGTTAAGATTATAGGTGTGAGCCACCGTGCCCAGCCTCAATACATTATTTTTATTTTATTTATTTATTTTGAGACAGAGTCTTATTTTGTCGCCTTCAGTAGAGTGCTAGGGCATCATCGCTCACAGCAACCTCAAACTCTTGGCCTCAAGTGATTCTCTTACCTCAACCTCCCAAGTAGCTGAGACTACAGGCACCTGCCACAACATCCAACTATTTTTTTTTGTTGCAGTTGTCATTGTTGTTTAGCTGGCCCCCGGCCAGATTTGAACCCTCCAGCCTGGGTGTATATGGCCAGCGCCCAACCCACTGAATAGGGGCACCGCCCCAGAGTGCTAGGATTACAGGGGTGAGCCACTGTACCCAGCCATACTTATTTATTTTTTAGAGACAGAGTTCACTCTTACAAAGGCTGTACTGCAGTAATGCAGTGGTGTGACCATTACTCACTGCACCTTCAAACTCCTGGGTTCAGGCAATTCTCCTATCTCAGCCTGCCAAGTGTCAAGACCTTAGGTCACCGCACCTGGCGACATATGTTATTTTGTGAAGATGAATAAATTATTTGGAGATCATGTGATCTGTTCATTGTACAGATGGTAGAAATGAGACCTAGAGACACTGAGCAGCAAACTCAAGGTCAAGAGGCAAGTCAAAGGAAGAGGAGTGAGCAAAATCCAGAGCCTCTACCTCCCAGCTGGGACCCAGGGCTGGGAACTTCTGCAGCTGGGGACAGGACTTGGTGCCAGAATCCACCGGATGTTTTGGATCCAGGAGGACACAGACTGAGATTCCTGTCCCTTGGAGAAGGAAATGCCAGGATGAGCAGAGGGACGAGAATGCACATGTGTTGGCCGGTTTGATTTTCTTTTTTTTTTTTGAGACGGAGCCTCAAGCTATCCCCCTGGGTAGAGTGCTATGGCATCACAGCTCATAGCAACCTCCAACTCCTGGGCTCAAGCCAGTCTCCTGCCTCCGCCTCACAAGTAGCTGGGACCACAGGCGCCCGCCACAACGCCTGGCCATTTTTTTTTTTTTTGGTTGCAGCCATCATTGTTGTTTGGCGGGCCCAGGCTGGGGATTGGAACCCGCCACCTTAGGTGTACGTAGCTGACACCTTAGCTGATTGAGCCACAGGCGCCAAGCCGGCCGGTTTGATTTTCAAAGCTCTAGCTCATTCTGTGCTCACAACAACCCGGCTAGCTAAGCAGTACTGCCCTTATTTGGGAAATGAAGAAACTGGGACTCAGAGAAATGAAACAACCTGCTCAATGTCACACAGTTAAGGTGGGACCACAGTTAGGGAGGCAACACTGGAACCTAGCTCTAACTTCCCATTTGCTGCTGTCCAAAGAGAACCTCGATGATGACGTTCGTTCTCTGGACAGAAAAAAAAAAAATTCTTGGGCAGCGGGAGTCTCATTCCCAAGTCCCCAGAGTTGTCATAAGTTAGGAGGCGACTCAATCTTAGAGACTGCTGGCCTCTCTGAGAGAAAAGGTTCACTCTGGCAAACCCTGTCCTCTATCCCTTTGCCCCTCTTTCCTGTTCCTTTCACCAAATTGCTGGAACTTGAACACTGTCTAGGTTCATCCAGAATGAGGGCCTGTCTCTTTAAACAGTGGTGGCTGCAATCCAGATGTTACTCCTGGTACGTGCTGCACATGCTGTGGACTCTTAAAGGCACAGGATTCTGCTCTACAGGGAAGGTACAGAAAGGACAGCTGGCCTGGAGGGGAGCTGCCTAGTGCCACAAGGGGGTTTTCTCACTTTTACTCTCCCCTTTTACTCATTTCCTTTGCTGGTCTGAGGAAGAGCAATAATGTCTGTAGGATGGCCACATTCTGTGCTGCCAGTTGGGCTGTGACCTCCCATGGGACTTAGCCCCCCCCACACAATAATAATAATATTAGAATTTACAAGCTCTTCCCTTAAGTGAAAAAAGGCAGATACAAGTATGTATTATGTCATATGCTATAGCTTCTGTGAAAGGGAAACTATAAATATATATGTATCTATATCTATACATATATACTCTCTAAGTGAATTAGAATGTCTGAAAGAATATCCAAGAACAGGTAATCATCACTCTTCGCCCTTTGTGCTTTTTGAATTTTCTATCATGTACTGGTGTTTTGTATTTCCTAGTACAAATAAATGAAATAATTGAGGCCAGTGTGCAAAAAGCTTCATGTGTTTGTCCAATTTAAGTCTTATAGTAATTCCACTTTGTCTTATGATTCCTATTTTATAGATGGAGAAACCAAGGCCCTAGGAGGTTAGTTGACTCACTGGCAAGGGACAGGGCCTAGATTCATTTTTTTTCTTTTTGAGACAGAGTCTCACTTCAGAGTGCTATGGCATCACAGCTCATAGCAACGTCAAACTCTTGGGTTCAAGTGATTCTCTTGCCTCAACCTCCCAAGTAGCTGGGACTATAGGCGCCTGCAACAACGCCTGGCTATTTTTTGGTTGTAGTTGGGTTGTAGTTGTCACTGTGGTTTGGCAGACCTGGGCTGGGTTCACATCTGGCCAGCTCTGGTGTATGTGGCTGGTGCCTTAGCTGCTGAACTACAAGCACTAAGCTTTTTTTTTTTTTTTTTTTTGAGACAGAGTCTCACTATGTTGCCCTCCATAGAGTGCTGTGGCATCATAGCTCACAGCAACCTCAAATTCTTGGGCTCAAGTGATTGTCCTGCCTCAGATTCCCTAGTAGCTGTGACTACAGGCGCCTGCCACAACACCGGCTCTTTTTTTTGTTAGCAGGCCCAGGGCAAGTTTGAACCCACCACTCCTGGCTCATGTGGCCAGCGCCCTAACCACTGAACTATGGGCGCAGAGCCTAACACACACTTCTGTGTCTGCTCACAGCCCACCAGAAGCCGCCTAAAATATCCGTTTAATTTCCAACTACTGGCAAGCACTGAAACCTGAAACCAACTTGGAAACAATTGCCCATTGTCTGCCCCCATGCACATGCTTAATTTTTTCTAAGGTAGCAAAACTTCTATTTTCCACCTATATTTTAAAGACATTCTCAAAATTTAGAGCTTAAGAGACTTATGTTATTTAACAAGTTAAAAGTCAGGGTTGACGTCATCTAAGAAGATGATACCATGGGGTAGAAATGCTGCAGTTTCTGGGCTGGCTTTGTGTACAGATACGGTGTCCCTGAACCCCAGACAGGTCTGGAAGGGTTGTCAACAAATTATTCCCGGAAAGTCTAGTTTCCAAGAATTACTTTCTTTTTTTTTTTTGAGACGGAGCCTCAAGCTATCCCCTTGGGTAGAGTGCCATGACATCACAGCTCATAGCAACCTCCAACTCCTGGGCTCAAGCGAGTCTCCTGCCTCCGCCTCCCAAGTACCTAGGACCACAGGCGCCCGCCACAACGCCCGGCCATTTTTTGCTTGCAGCCATCATTGTTGTTTGGCGGGCCAGGGCTGGGGATTCGAACCTGCCACCTTGGTTGTACGTGGCTGGCGCCTTAGTCAATTGAGCCACAGGCGCCGAGCCCAATAATTACTTTCTTTTCTTTCATTCATTCTTCCTTTCTTTCTTTAGTACTTTTCCATACTCTTCCAAGTTCTTTTGCAGTGAGGATCATCATTTTCACAGAAACAATCAAGTTGTGGTTCTATTCCTAATCTTTAAACTGTTGAATCCAATAGTAGCAAAAGGGGCCCGACAAGTGTACGGCTTGGCTAGCTCGATATTTTTCTCAGCAAGTGAACTGGACACTTCCAGTCCTCCCCAGACCTCAGACCTCTGATCTTACTCCGCAGCACTTCACCCTTCAGGCCTGGGAACCGGTCGTCTCGCCCGCGGCGGTTCCAGTCCCTCGGTCGCTGCGGCTCCGCCGCCTCCCCTCCGGATCCGCCCCTTTTTTCTCCCTCGGCCCACCCCTTTTCTCTATGTCGCAAAAGACTCAGGGGCGCTTGACGGCTGGCGTCGTTTGACGGCTGAGGACAACCGAGAAGGAGGAAGCAGTAGTGGCGGCTGCAGCGGCGGCCGGGGTGGTCGCCGCGGTCGGGGCCCGGGAGTGAGGCGCGGGCGACCGGGCCGGTGGGCTGGGCGGCGGGCCCGGCGGCCGCTCCCGCGCCCTTGCCCGCGCCTGGCGGCCCGATGTGGTTGCAGCAGCGGCTTAAGGGGCTGCCGGGACTGCTGTCGAGCAGCTGGGCCCGCCGCCTCCTCTGCCTGCTCGGCCTCCTGCTGCTGCTTCTGTGGTTTGGGGGCTCCGGGGCGCGGCGAGCTGCGGGCGGCCTGCACCTATTGCCCTGGACCCGCGGCAAGCCGGGCGCCGCCGAGCCGTCTGCCTGCTTGGAGGCGGCCACCCGCGCCTGGCGCGGCCTGCGGGAGCGTGGCGAGGCTGTACCGCTGGGCCCTGGAGTGCCGGCCCTGGTGGCAAACGGCTTCCTGGCCCTGGACGTGGCCGCCAACCGGCTGTGGGTGACTCCTGGAGAGCGGGAGCCAGCCATCGCGCCGGACTTCGTGCCCTTCGTGCAGCTACGGCCGCTGAGCGCGCTGGCTGAAGCTAGAGAGGCAGTTCTGCTGCTGCGGGAGGGGCTCCTCCGCCGGGTGCGTTGCCTGCAGCTCGGGAACCCGGGTTTTGGCCCTGGGGCTGCTGTCCCTGGGCCTGCTTCGGCCTCTGGCCTTGCCGCGGGGTCCGGCAGCGACTGCGTGCTGCTTCAAGAGGACTTTCTGGCGCACCGGGGCCGACCCCACGTCTATCTGCAGCGCATCCAACTTAACAACCCCACGGAGCGGGTGGCGGCTTTTCAGACTGTGGGGCCCACAGCTAGCCCAGTCCCCAAGGCCTTCACCAGCACCCTGGAGAAGGTCGGAGATCATCAGTTCCTCCTTTACTCCGGCCGATCCCCGCCTACTCCCACAGGGTTGGTGCACCTGGTGGTGGTGGCTGCCAAGAAGCTAGTGAACCGGCTCCAAGTGGCACCCAAGACACAGGTGGACGAGACAGTACTGTGGGTGGTGCATATCTCAGACGCCCTTAACACCCAGGTGCTCAAAAGCAAAGCAGCCAAGGAGCTCAAGGTGCTCCAGGACTTGGCACGGAAGGAAATGCTGGAGCTCTTGGAGATGCCAGCAGCAGATCTTTTTCAGGACCACCAGCGCCTCTGGGCTCAGCTCTTCAGCCCAGGTGAGACCCGGCCAGTGTTTGGTCCTCACTCAACACCTTGCATCCCTGTGCACGTGGTCCACCCTAGATATGTCCCTTCAAGTTCTACAGAGGTGGCAGTGAAGGTGGTAGTGGGGTGGGCATTGGGATAAAACTTGGAGTTGACATTTGACAGGAGACTGAATCTGTACTTAACCACTTAGTATCTGTGTGACCTTGGATTAGTCATTAAATCTACGTGCCTGTATTCAATAATTAATAGTAATAATGATAGCACCTAGTTCAGAAAGGTTTTTTTTTTTGCCAGGGCTGGGTTTAAACCTGCCACCTCTGGCATATGGGGCCAGCACCCTACTCCTTGAGCCACAGGCACCACCCTAGTTCAGAAAGTTTTTATGAGATTTTAATGAAAACTTGAGCATAGGCTCGGCGCCTGTGGCTCAAGTGGCTAAGGCACCAGCCACATTCACCTAAGGTGGCGGGGTCGAATCCAGCCCGGACCCACCAAACAACAATGATGGCTGCAACCAAAAAATAGCCGGGCGTTGTGGCCGGCACCTGTGGTCCCAGCTACTTGGGAGGCTGGGGCAGGAGACTCGCTTGAGCCCAGGAGTTGGAGGTTGCTGTGAGCTGTGAAGCCACAGCACTCTACCCAGGGGGATAGCTTGAGGCTCTGTCTCAAAAAAAAAAAAAA